>JAQZBX010004878.1:45262-58528 GCA_029593785.1 Cabassous unicinctus
TTTTTTTTTTTTTTTTTTTCTTTTTGCTCCTTAGCCTGGATCATTTCAATTATCTTGTTTTCAATATTACTGATTCTTTCTTCTGCTAGCTCCAATCTTTTGTTGAAACCATCTAGGGAGTTTTTCATTTCAGTTATTGTGTTCTTCAACTCTAGTGTTTCTATTTGATTCCTTTTGAGAATCTCAAAGGGATTTCCATATTGTTCATTCTTTGTTTTCCTCATATCCTTTAGGTCTTTCTCTGTTTTTCTTTATCTCCTTGAGCATATTGAGGATCATTTTTTAAAAGTCTTTGTTCAGTAAGTGCAAAGTTTTGTCCTTTTTGTAGGTGGTTTCTGATTTTTATCTTGTTCTTTTAGATGGGCCATCATTTCCTCTTTATTTGTCTTGTAATCTTTTGTTACACTGCACATTTTAATATTTTAAAGTGTTAACTCTGGGATTTAGTCCCTAGCCACCTGTTCCTTAAGTTTGTATTCAGCTAGTGATATGACAGAGATCTTCTTGAATGCCAGGAGCTAATCAAAACAAACAAACCAAAACAAAAGCGCCTTTCACGTTCATTGCAGATTGGCTCTGTTTTGGTTGGTGGTCTCCTTCAGCCTTAGCTCTCCAATGAAATGATCAGTAGGAAGCAAATGGGGAGTGCATAGTTCTCTCTGCCTTATCTGATCCTGTATGGAGTCATGGAGTCTGCTTGTTTTCCTGGGCTTGCACTTCCATGTTGCCATAGGACTTCCTCTGGTTACAGTTTACAGGAGTTTGAGTGAATGCCCCTCTTCTCCCTTTGAAATGGACTTTCATCCCCCCTGGGTACTCTTTTGTGTGACTTAACACAGGTAGTCCTTTGCCCCGGGGCCACTTAATTCTTTCTCACACTGTTCTAGCTTTCTGTGTGCTGCTTCTCTGCCCTCAGGACAAACTCTTGGTAGGTGAGACTGAGACAGGTTCCCTGGCTCAGGCCCTCACATGTCCACCTAATAGATTGGCACTTTCATACATGCATCCTAGTATGTGCACAAAGGTCACTCTGCTCTCTGTGAAACAGGACCAGGGACTCATAATCTGAGCACAGGCTGGAGGAAGGGCCAGCAAGTGTACCAGGAGCTTCTTCTATGGCTTTTAAAACTGTGTTTTCTTGATTCAGCCCTTGCCTAGTTAATGCAGTCCTTTAACTGCTTTCTACAGTTTTGAGGAAGGTTGTTGTCTTTAAGAGTACTCTACTACCTTTGCCTGAGGGGTTTGGAACAATGGATGCCCTCAGAGCCATGCCCTCAGAGCCAGCCCCCAGTGATCAGAAGTAGCTATTCAAAAGCAGTGATCAGCATCAGACTTCACACCCCCAGGGTGTGGAGGACTAGGTGTTTATGTACCCCCCTGGCACCAGCAAGCTATGCCAGGAGCCTGAGCTGCAGTCCCCACTGTTACCTGCCATGAGGCTGTGGGATTGAGAATTGTAGCTGCTGCAGGGAGGGCAGAACTCACAAATTATTATGCAATTTACCAACCTCTTCCTCTCAATCCTCCTTGGATGCTGCACTTCATTCCACTAGATTCCTGAGTTACACAATAATTGATTCACATAGTTCCTGCCAGTTCAATAGTTGTTTTGGTGTGGGGATTGATTCCTGGAGCTTCCTACTCCACCATCTTTCCACAAGCCTTTCTCTCTTGTCATTTATATTTATCTATGTAGTTGCCTTTACTGTTGGTCTTCATTTCTTCATGTGGTTTCAGGTTTCTGTCTAGCATCCTTTCATTCCAGCCAGAAGGAATCCGTTTAGTATTTCTTGTAGGGCAGATGTTCTAGTGATAAATTCTTTGTTTTTGGTTATCTGTGAATGTCTCAGTTTTCCTTCAGTTTGAAAGCCACTTTTGCTGGATTTGGAATTCTTGTTACAGTCTTTTTCTTTCAGCACTTTTATTATGTTGTCTGACTGGTTTCTGGTCTCTGTGTTTTCTGATGGCAAGCCAGCTGTTAATATTATTAAGAATAGCTTATATGTGATGTCTTTCTTCTTCTTTTTTTCTTGCTGCTCTCAAGATTCTCTATCTTTGGCTTTTGACAGTTTGACAATGATGAATCTCTATGTGGATCTCTTGAATTTATCCTACTTGGAGTTCATTGAGCTTCTTGGATGTGTAGATTAATGTTTTTCATCAAATTTGGGAAGTTTTCTGCTGTTATTAAAAAATTTTTTTTTTTTTGCTCTTCACTATCTTTTTCTTTTTTTGGTCAGCTTCTTGTTTACCCCAATTAGTATTGTTGCCTCAGGCAGCTATGATGTTAAACAATTCCTGATTCTTTTGGACAAACCCTGGGGATAGAGCTTTGCTCACTTAGCAAGCTCTTAGGTCAAATAAAGACAAGCTCTGTATGTGGGACTTTTCATGTCTCAAGTGAGCTTCCGGACAAGTCAAATAGGGACATTTCATTGAGAATGGGGTTTTGGGGTAGCTCTAAACCCATTCTTCTCTCTTCAGTAGCTGCTAGTCTGCTGGTTTTCACAGCTACCATGATTGCAAGGCTGCTGCTTTTCAAGTCTATGGCAGAGCTGGGGTGATGGGGATGGGAATAGGGCAATTTTAAGTGCTACAAAGCTTGCTATTCTTATAGAAAATCACCCACTTTTGGGGGACAATCTTTTGACTAATTTCCAGAGTTCTGTTAAAATGTTAATTTTAACAACTTTTTCCACTCTTTTCATTGCTTTCATGGAAGTCCTTATTTCATTATGGAAGTACTTCTCCCCAGGTGATTTTAAGACTGACTTTGAGACAAAAATTTCAAACCAGAAAGTTGTTTGGTGATCATGAAATAAAAAAAGAAAAAAGGAAATGGTGTGTTAAAAACATACAGCTAGATGATTAAGTCTGGCACTTGTCTCCACCCTGGGAAGAGTGATGTCTCTGTCTCCAGGGAAATGTTGTATGTCATCTTTCTGTGAACAAGAGCCACTATTTCCCCTAAATCATGAGAAAAAAGAAGGGGCATTTGTTGCAGATAATGAAGTCTGAGTAAATATCTCAGTTTGGAACCCTGATAAAGGTGGAAGAATAGAATTATGGCAGTAAGTCTTTGGGATTGACTGGTAGATAGTGAGCTATTTTCCTGGGACCCTTGAGAATGCTTGCTGTCACCTTGCTACTCAAAGTGTGGTTCAGGAACCTCAGCATCAGCACCACCTGAGAGCTTGTTAGAAATGTAGACTCTCAAGCACTACCGTAGACCTAGTGAATCATACTATCCATTTTAATAAGATCCCCAGGTAACTTGTGTGCCCATTAAAATTTGAGAATCACATGCCTGTAGCATATTTACATGTTTATGTGGTTTTTCTCTGAAGGTTACTTCAGTTTGCTAGCCTTATTTATTTAATGTTGATTTTTTAAAATCAATTTATGTATTTGAAGTATATTTTCTGGTTCCCTAAAATTTTGGAGAATAGCAACCTTTACACGGTCTTGTCCTTCTTGTAGTTCTTCACAGTGAAGATAAAAAGTTGAACTTCAAGAATACCAGAGAAGGAGAAAGTCTGTGTGGGCTGGAGTGATCCAGAAAGGCATTATTTGAGTTGGGCTTTTAGGAAAGGGAGGGAGGATGTGAGTGCAAATCAGGCATGTGGAAGAATACAGATATGGGAATTATCTATCATATGCAGCTGATCTCCAAATTGAAAATTTTGAGGGCATCTGTTATATCTTATTCATATATGTATTCTTTATGACTGGCATGTAGTAGATGCTCTATAATTTTTTTGTGAACTGAACAATGAGAAAATTGGCTTGACTGTAGGTGAGGGTTTGTATAAAGATTATGGAAAATGTTACGGATTGCTTAGGATAAGGCTAGATGTTAGGGATCCTGAACACTTGATAGGAGTTCTCTTTTAGATCTGTTGGGTGATTTTTTTGGGGGGGGGGGTTGTATGTGATTTTCAATAAGGCATGTGAGGATGGAAAGTGGCCCACTTGAGACTACTATTAGACAAATTATAAATGAATTAAATAGCCATGTTCAAAGTAGAGAAAACAAAGCCCTCCCACATCTTCTTGGCTCTTTTGGGTATATGAGACATTTGGGCAAGGAAGCTGTTTAGGAATCATGGATTAAGGAGAAAAAAAGTTTGAGAAATATGATAGAAGGTAGTAGCACATTTTGGTTTTTCATATGTTGTAGATTCCTTAAGCGGGGAAGTGACGTAAAAAATGGTGTTTGGAGGTGTTTAAAATGCTAGGTGGCTAGAAACGAGGAAGAGAATGGAGTTAGGAAGCCCAGCTAGGGAGTTATTTTCTTAATCTAGGGATGAGGGCAGGTAGACATAGACCAAGATAATGGCAGATGCTCACAGAGGCTGGTTGCTTGACAGGAAATTCTTGGTATTATAAAGGAGAGAAATTGTAGCAAAGAGTTTTGGTCTTACGATAAAGGGAGAGAAGACAGGAGAAAAGAGAAACAATCTGATGCAATAGTAATAATTACTACAATTGTCCTTCACCATTCTCAAAAGGCAATGGTGAAGATTAAATAAGCTAATTCTTGTAAGGTGCGTAGTTTAATGACTGGCACATGGTAAGTACTCAATAAATGTTACCTATTAGCTCTTGTTTTCTGGAAGGAATGACCTCCTGGTGCTGTCAAGTAGTACTTCTGTTCCTCAAAATCAACCCCCAGCTCAGTGCTTATTTGTAAAAGATGTGTAATAAATGCTTAATGAATGGATGAGTGGGCAATAAACCCTCTCTCAATACATGAACTGAATATGTTGATTCTGAACAGAATCACATTTTACTGTTGATTTCTGTTATAACTGATGGCTGTTTTCATAGGGATAATATAGTCCCCCAATAGGAGATTGGGGAAAAGTGGTTATTGATCGCTCTTCTTCCTCTCTTCAAGATAACTTTATCGTTATTTCTATCTATTTCTCTACCTTTTTCCTGCTCCCACCCTAAGGGATCCCTATTTTCATATTCATAATTCCTGGAAACCAACTCTACCTGTTTGTTATAGCAGATATTCAATAAATGTTTACTAATTGCTAAACCAACATACTCCAGATCATACCTCAAAGGAGTGCTATCAATGAGAAAGATACCCTCTTTGCCCTACATATTTAATTTAGACCTTTTAAATACTTCATCCTCTCTGAATGATCACTAAAATGTTCGGTACAATCAGTTTAATGAGTTGTACCAAAATGCAAGGTGGCTAGGTGGTTGAGTTGTGGTTAGTTTCTTGGTTATTTGACAGCATAATTGAAATGCGGGGGGAAAGATTGAGAGTTCATGTCTCACGTATTTCTTTACCCACCACCAAAATAAATTTTCTCTGGAGCACAAGTCAGGAACTCTTTTTCTTTCCTATCATAAGATGGCAAGTTGGAAAGTGGAATAAAATAGAGTTATATAGCATCTGTTTCCAAGAAACTGAAAGTTCTTTTCATTCATCATTAGAGCATCTCTGATAGAAAGAGAAGTTGCCACTCCCATTTGCTACTGATGCTCACATTTAAAGAATCTTTAGGGTCTTATAATGTGTAAGGGAATTAAGTTCACTTGGATAAGTCTATAGAAACCTGAAATTGAGTTCTTTTGATTTCTTTGGGTCTTCTATTTAATGTTGACTTGCCTTTTGCCTTTAAACAAGACTTTTCTTTAGCACTTAATAATGATGAGTCTTTTGGAAGAGATTTGCTACAAAGGTTTTGAACAGGGGTGGAGATTCTATATCAGGGCCACTGACTCATCAAAAAGATTAATCTGGCACGCTGAAGAAAAAGCAATCTAATTTAGGTCATTTGAGAAGTACTTAGTTTTCTAAAGAAGTGGGAAACATCCAAACCACCTAATTTTAAAATTAAGGAAAGGGAATGTGAAGCCAAACAGTAAATATGCTGCTAGCTCATATCATGGCCAGTTGAGGAAGATGAGGAGAATTAACAGAATAAGTTAGAAACAGGAAAGAAAGAGAGAAAAGCATGTGCTCAGAGGTAGGCAGAAGCATGCAGAGAGAGAGAGTGGTAGAGAGAGAAGAAGAGGTTTATGAGTTCTGAGTTGAGTTACTGAGGTGAGGTGCTTGCCACAAACCATTGCACACCTGGACTGGTTTCTGTGCAAATAAGTTGCTTGAGCATTGCTCGTAGCCCTTTGATTTTGCTTTATCTTTGAACATTACAGCTACTGCTACAGCAGATTGCCAGGAGAAAAGATTTATTTTTTCAACTGTAGCAACATTGACCCAAATGATTTCTCACAGAGGGAACAGAAGAAATTATGCCAATGGCTGGAGGATCCCCGATTCTTGAAGAGAATGTAACTAACATTCATTAAATACTTACTGTAGCAGGTGCTTTATAAAGGGTATCTAATTTAATCTTCAGCAATTACAGAAACAGGCACTGTTATCCCAACTTTATAGATTTGATAAAATAGCTGTTTCAATGATTTGCCCAGGTAAATAACTAGTAAGTGGGAGAGCCAAGATTCATGCACCATCATCTCCTGAGCCCTGTTCTTTCTGCTTCACCAGCTGCATACAAGTCTCATTCTAGAACATAAAGGAACTTCAGAAAATCATCCAAGTTTGCAAATTGGTTGAAACTGCTCCAGCCTTCACACTGATAATAATTTGCTTTATTGAATATAAATGCGTCACTGGGTTCCATGCCAGGAAGCCACGTTTCTTATACATTTAAAGTAGAACAACATCCAGCTGGTTATAGGGAGTATTGTAGCTGCTCTTCTTTAACAGATGGTTTTCTGTTTGACTTTTGAAATTCCTATAGGAGGGAAATCACAGTATCTCACACTAGCTTATTGCAGCCACTTTCAGAGTCAGTCTTAGGATCATCAATACAATTATAATCCCTTTTCCCTCACTTTAACTGCTACACACTTGTATAGGCCTGGCTTTCCTACTGGGTTAAAGATGGTGGTACCAGTGTGTCTTAGTTTGCTAGGTTACTATGACAATTACCACACCCTGGGTTGGTTTGAACAAAAACTTTTATTAGCTCACAGTTTCAGAGGCTAGAAGTCCAAGATCAAAGCATTGGCAGGGCCATGATTTCTTCCTAAAGTCTGTAGCATTCTGGTGCTGGTTTGCTGCGTTTCTTTGGGTTCCTTAGCTTGCACCTCTTTCTCCTGTCACATGGTGATTTCTTCCTCCTTGTGTCTGCTCCTCCTATTTCTACTGGCTTCTGGCTGCTGGCTCCTCGCTGTGGCCTCCCCTGACTTACTGGGTCCCAATTTCTTCTGCTTAAAAAGGATTCTGGTCATCTGGAATAAGGCCCCTCCTGACGCAGTTGGGACACACCTTAACTAAAAATAACATCTTCAAAATGTTCTATTTACAGTGGGTTCACACCCATGGGAATGCTGATTAAGATTAAGAACATGCCTTTTGTTGGGTTACATAATTCAGTCTCTCACACAGTGTTTTCTGTGATTCAAAGAAACAGTCAGTTTACAAGGAGTACTATGAGCAAGCTGCCAGCAAACTATGGCCCACAGGCCAAATCCAGCTGGCTGCCTGCTTTTGTAAATAAAGTTTTATTGGAACACAGCCATGCTTATTCATTTACATACTGTCTGTGGTTGCTTTTGTGCTACCACAGTAGAATTTAGTAGTTGTGACAGAGCCCTTTTGGCCCACAAAGCCTGAAGTATTTATTATGTGGCCCTTTTCAGAAAAAGTTTTTGATGATTGCTGTAGATTAAGAAATCAATTAGAGAATTCTTGAAGGACCAAGGGAGGTGAATTAACAAAGCTATGGTGTCACTTAGGCAATAGTATTATGAAAATCTGCTACAGATACTATTTTCCAAGTGTCCCCTGCTGTGTTTAGTGGAATCTAAAAGGAGAGTTCTCTTGGTTATATGTTGAAAGTGCTCCTCAATATAGAGATTGAGAGTTCCTGGTAGGAATGTTGTTTGTGCATCAAAATACAGGGTTGTGCGTCTGTATTCCGACTGTGGTTCTTGTCCAGGCAAGTTTGGAAATTGTGACTCCTTGAAACTGTTCCCGCAGCCAAGTATTCCAGCTGATGTTTTGAGATTTTTTTCTTTTAAAAATAAACTTTGTAGAATTTTTTTTCACAGCTCTCTTTAAACATTCTGTTTTGAAACATTTAATTACCCAGGTTATTTATATGGAAAGGTCTGATAATGTTTCTATGGGAGTCTGTTATTTATTTCTTTTGCTAAATTTTATCTTATATTAGGGGAAGGGCTGAGGTTGGTTACTATGGCAACATTCTCAAAACTGCAACAATTCTATTATGGATGCTAAAACTATAGTCATTCTGGTGGGAGGGCAGCATGGGTAGTGGGGTGGTAGTCGTTTTATTTTTATTTTTTTAAAGGAAACCTCTCCTACTTCTAACCCTTTGCATTCATTTATTTTAAGCTTTGCAGCTTAGGGTACAGGAATGAGAAATGAGAAGAAAAATGGGTGTCATGTCTTTTTCCATTAAATTTCTGTAGTCCTTTATCTGCTTCGTTTGTAGGGATAGCCTGTTTTCTATCTGATATTTTATTCATTCACACATTCATTTATTCACCAAATTTATATTGAGGCCTACTCTGTGTTAGAAATAAATAAAAGCAGAATCTCTCTTCTCATTTCTCCTTTTCAATAAGTTCCTTTAAGTCTTTAATTTGCTTCACTTTAATTCAGTTAAACAAATATTCATTGAGTACCTGCTCTATATACCAGGCACAAGGTACAAAAATGAAAAAAAGAGAGAAAGAAAGAAAGAAGGGATTTTCTTGAACAACATTGTTTTGTTTCTTTGGGAAGGATGGGGAATTACAAATAGTCAAGCACAGAGATGATTAAAATGAAATTTGATAAATCCTAGTAACAGAGGCAGGCTCTTAACTCAGCCTGAAAAGACTTTGCAGGGGAGGTGACATTTGGACTGATTGAAACTAAAAATGGGCATTTTCTGGTTGGGGCATAAGGGTAGGTGGAGCATTCCAGGCAAAAATAGACCAACAAGAATAGAAGTATGATAGTCAGGGAGACCTTGGCTATGTGCAGGAGAGCTTAGAGAACATGCAGGTGAGTGGTAGGAGAGCAGACCAGATATATAGGCTAGGTCCATCTAGAGCCATCATGCCAGGGAGTTTGGGTTTTGTATGCTGGTAGCCATTGAAAAGTTCAGATGTGGAAAAATTTTAGTATTCTGGTTGAGAAAGATATTTCTGTTGTTACTGTATAAGATGGATAGATAATGAAGAGAAAGGGGCAGGTTGGATTGGGAGGGACATGGAGATTTTTGAATGATGACAAGGTTCAACTTGGGGCATAGTGACTTTAAGATGAGCCCCACCAATGGACTCTCTAGTAGAACCTTGAAAATATGGTTCTGGAACGGCAGGAAATGTGGATTGGGGCCAGGGGTCTGGGCATAATCAACACAGGTGGCTGTTGAGAAGATGTGTAGGGGAAGGGAAGCAGCCAGAAGAGAAGTTACTCTTCATTGTTTCCCCGCAGTGCCTAACACAGTGCTCACTATTGGTAACAGAATAATAATTTTTAAAAAGTCAATTCTGAAGTATTGATGTGACCACAAGAATTAGAGCCATTTTGACAGATTCAAGGTTCACTGCTATAATTAAAATCTAATAACTTGAGATTACTAAACTCAAGTCATGGGGTGTAATCATGAAACAACTTTGTTTTTTCCCTCCATTCTGCTTGGGGACTGGAGGTGTGAGGGTTGCTGCACTCCCCTGCCTCTGGTCACTCTTAGGTAATAAAAAAGCTTTCAGGTGCAAAACACCATCTTAATTCAGTGATTAAAAACATCCAGAGCTATGTGATAATAAAAACTCTGGGTTTGATTTAGAATTGAGACTTCTTGCCTCTGCCCTCTTGGGCCTGCTATGTCCCTGCAGTCAGGGAAGGGTAGAGTGGTCAGCTTCTCTCTTTCTCCACTGTGCTGCTTTCACCCCTTCTCTTCTATTTGCTAACCTTTATTTCAGACCCCTCTGAAGTTGGAGTTGGGTTGGGGGAGAGGAGGAGGGAGGAAATATAAGGGGAGGAGAAAACTTCTTACTTGACTAGCCATGAATTGTTTAGTGTCCATGTTCTCTGACTCTAGCAGATATTTTCTTTGGAGTACTTTTGTGGAGTCTTTGCAACTCTCCCCCGAAATTACTGAGAATCTCACCCTTGCGGTTCCCTGAGAGAAATGCAAATATTGGTATTCTGACTACTGTTTCCTCAACTCTCAGGCTCCTGGTAAGCACTCCAGCTTCTCTCTACTGAGGTCTCTTGGATAGTATCCAAGCCAACTCCAAGATGGCTATCTGCAGTGCACAGGCCACCCCTATTCATGGGAAACCCCAAGGATCCCTTGATTCCACAAACTCTGGGAGTACAGGTACCTCCCCTAGACTCACCATCAAAGCAGCCAGCAAGCACGTCTATGTCTAGATTTCTCAGGTGTGAATCAGACACAAATCTACTTGTATCCCAAGCTGCATGAACTGCTGAGAAGAGATGTTAAGCTCTGTGTCTGCTTCTTAAAGCTCCTTTCTCTTGACTTGAGGTAAAGCTGGAAGCACCCCTAGCCACTTGATGTGAAAGATGTGGACTTTCAACACATCAACACCATTCTCCAAAAAATTCCCAATTCTTGATCTTTTTATATTGTTGATGTGGTTAAGGAATTATGAATTTTCTAACTAGTTTATAGCCACCTTCTTTGTAAATTTTGCAAGTGATCTAGTTACTCTTTTAAAACATGTTTAGTAATTATTTCTTGATGCCTCAGAAATGATATTAATTTAAATATGGTGTTACATATGTATACTTTCTCTACCCACATTTCTTTTAAACTCTTCTACCCAATTGTAGAAAGAATTTTATTACATGGAGGAAGGATTGGCTGCTTCCAGGGGTGGACTTAGGGGATAACAAGGCTGGAATCAAGCAGTCTTTAGTGGGGATTGCGTGCATGCCTTCCCTTTCCAGGGCCCCCTTACATGAGCAGCTGTGCATCTGACAGGAACTCAGTTTACAACGTTTTCCTCTATGCTGATGATTCCCAAATCTGTCTTTGTAACCCAGACCTCTTCCTCAAATGCAGATTTCTGTTGTATCTGACAGTTTACTTGACTTCTCCAAATGAAAATTTTACCAATTTAACTCACATCATTACTCTGAACCCCATTCCCCATCCTGAATATGCATTCACCTTCATGTAATTTCTCTTTAGTCTTAATAACTGGGGCCTAGTTGATCAAATCAGAAACCTGGGAGTGATTTATGTGCTCTTAAGCTCTTATGTGCCATGGGTGGTCCCTTTGGCAACCTGGTGATACCTACAGACATCTTTCAAAATCATGTTTTAAAGTGTAGAAGATTATAATGGAAACCAATGATAAGGAAATGCAGTTCTATTATGGATGACTTAGGATCCGTGAATCATCCCCCCTCTCTTACTTCTCACACTGAATCCGTATCAGTCACAGAGGATCACCTGGATAGCTGTCAGACTCATTTCATCTTGCAAACTTTACTTTCTTACTTCATCTTACTTCATAATTTACCACTCAAATTACTGCTATTAAATTTTTAAAATTTGTAATGGAAAATTTCAAATTTATACAAAGTAAACAAAATAGCACAATGACCCCCATACAACCTTCACTAGCTGTGACAGTTATCACCATGCCACCTCAACTCATTTCCCACTCCTTTTTGATAATGATGATGATTTTATAGTTTTTGTTTGAAGTAAAATTTATAATCACTGAAATCCATAAATATTAGATGCACATTTTGGAGAAATGGATCCACTGCCCAACCTTCATGTAGTGAAGCCCACACCCCTCTGAACCCTCTGAAGATATCAAACATTTCCATCTTCTCAGAACATTCCCTCTTTCCTTTCCAGTCCCTTCCTAGTCAATAACCCCTGCCCTCAGAGGCAACCACTCTTCTGGTTATTTTCACCTTAGTTTAGTTTTGTCTGTGCTAAAACTTCATATAAGTGGAATCAAACAACATGTATTCTTGTGTGTGCCTTCTTTCACTCAGCATACTGTGTGTGAGATTCATCCGTGTCGCTGCCTGTATGGGTAGTTCACTCGTATGATTGCTGAGTAGTATTCTGTTAAATGACTAAATCACCATTTATTTGTAAATCTCCTGTTGTTTCATATTTGGGCTGTTTTCTATTTGTGTCTATTGTGAAAAAAGCTGTTCTGAAATTCTTGAAGTATTTTTTGGATATGTATTTTAATTTCTCTTGGATAAATATCTAGAAGAATTTCAGAGTCAAAGGGTAGGTGTATGTTTAGATTTTATAAGAAACTGCCAGATCTTTTCTCACAGTACAGTTTTATTTCCTGCTAGCAATGTATGAGCATTCTAGTTGTTCCACTCCTTGTCAACATTTGTATTGTCAGTCTTTAATTTTAGCCATTCTGGTGGGTACATAGTGGTATTTCATTGTGATTTTGTTTTGCATTTTCCTGATGACTTATGATGTGTAAAGCATTCTTACTCTTTAGACATTCATATATCTTCCTTTGTGAAGTGTTTTTTCAAGTTTTTTTGTGCCTATTTAAAATTTTTAAAACATCTTTTTAATTAACGAGTTATAAGATTTTAAAAATTCTGAATATAAATCTTTTATGTTTATTAATTTTGGTGTAAAATGTGATGTAAGGGTTGAGGTTCATTTTTCCCCATATAGATATTTAGCTGGTCTTGCATTATTTGTTGAAATCTCCTTACTCTATTGAGTTGCTTTGGAGACTATGTAAAAAATCAATGGACTGTTGTGTTGGTTTGAGTCTTTTGAGGATCCCAGAAAATTATTTTCCTAAACTGAACCTGTTGTGAACCTTTGATTAGATTGCTCCAGTAAGGCATGGCCCAGGATGGGTCTTAATCCTTTCACTGGAGTCCTTTATAAATGGAGGAATAAAAAGCCTTAGACACAGAAAAAAGCTGCAGAATAGAGAGAATCCTCCAGAAGTTGACAAACCCAAGAGAGAGAAAAGCCACAAAAGGAGCAGCCTGAAGCTGAAGGCAAGGAGACCGGGAGGAGAAGGCAGCGACCGAGACCAGCAGATGCTGCCATTGTGCCCTGCCACATGAGAGACTCCAGGACCACCAACAGCTGGTCTTTGGGGAGAAAAGCATCACCTGTTGAAGCCTTGATTTGGATAGCTTCACAGCCTCAGAACTGTTAAGCTTTTAACCTAATAGATTCCCATTGTGAAAACCAACACTTTTCTGAT
>JAQZBX010004879.1:0-21817 GCA_029593785.1 Cabassous unicinctus
TGGTGGTGTTGGTGATGGTGGCGATTGGTGGTGATGGTGGTGATGGTGGTGGTGATGGTAGTAGTGGTAGTGGTGATGGTGGTGGTGATGGTGGTTATGCTGATGGTGGTGGTGGTGATGATGTTGTTTTAAAGTCTTTCTCTTTTATTTAAGCTTTGTTTAGCTCACCTCAGTACACCCAACCAAAGCTAATGCTTCTCTGCCCACCTACAGACCTGTGGGAGGTTGTATGGGGTAACACATGAAGGAGACTTTCAAATGCTTCATCCTTTCAACAAAGACAGAGATAAGATTGGGCCCAAAGAAACATGCCCTAAGCACTGAAATAGCCAAGCAGTTACCTAAAAAAACATAAACACAAAGGTATTTCATTTCACACTGAATCAGAACTTTAACTGGAGAATCTGCATAAGTAACTCATGATACTTAGCCAAGTTCTTGTACTGAAGATGACAATTTAGGAGAAGGGCTTCCTAATGTGTTGAGCAGGGTTTTCATGTGAATTAATTTGATTTGAAAGTGGATGCTTTCTAGAATGTATGATAGTTTACAAATTATATTTGATACAATTTTAATGTTTCCTTTAATCCTCTACTTTCTATGATACCTTGTTATTACTATCTATAATTTGTTAACCAAGATACTTTTTAGTAACATAATGTATATACTTTATATATGTACATGTGTATGGATTCTTTGGTTGGGGAATTATAAGTCTTGATATAGGGAAATGTCAAGTTGCTAGCTCTTCTCACAAACTTAATGAAAGTTTAGAGCAGATTTTCTTTTTGCTTGAAACAAATTCATTCTTATTCTCTGAAATGCCCCTTATATTGTAAAAATATTTATTATTGGAACATTTTATTAGCTATCGAGCAAATAATTACAGGATTTTTCTTCGTGTTTATTGCGAAGCCCATTGTGCTATTAGTACATTTTATGATTCATCAAATAAGGATTTTTAAGAGTATCTTGGATTCATGTAAAGATATTTTTCAAAATGAAAGATTAAGATTTGATAAGTGATCTGCTTTTTGGAACATCTCTTTTCAAATGCCAATATTATTATAGAAACCACCGTGCTTTAAAACAAAAATATCAAAAAGGAAAAAATAGATTTGTTAAAACAACAAACTACTCTGGAAGTGGTACTGGATTTTATTTTGAGTTTCTACTCTATGGAGCAATGCTGGCCTTCAAGAAAAAATGCTCAGACCTGGCTCACATTTACAGCAGCAAGGCAAACTCTTTGTTGCAAAAAACTGGTGTTTTCTTTTTTTAGATCGTTGGAACTTGTTCTCAGTGTTTCCCCCTTTACAACCACTCATCTTGCCAAAGATAAAATGAATTCTGATTTATCTATGTCCATAATGTAATATAGGAATACAGGTCAAGGGCTTGAGTCAAGAGCTATTGAAAAAGATAAGGAGAGCCAGCAGGAGTGCATTTCCCTGGGTAGATAGTGGAATTCAGTAATCCAACCTTTTCTAAATTATATGCTATTGCATATTTATTATTCAGTATATTAATTAGGCTTTCCCCCAACAGAGAATTTAGTGTTTGGGCAATTTTGGGAATTGCTGAGTTTAACAGGGCTCTTAACATTCCAATAGAAAGAGCATGTAATTCCTTTTCTGTGCTAATATTTAATGTGACTTCCCAAGATGGAATATACAATGCAGCATTTCCCAACCATATTAACCACAGTTTCCTCTGAGGCTGCCTGCTTACAAGGTGCATTACTCAAATTTGGAAATTACTGTGAAAATCCCTTCATTCTCATTTTTACTTTTCACTTTTTACCTTAATCTTCCTTCCCCAGCCTGTACTCCATTTCCTGTTCCCTATGTAGGAAGCCATTCTGGGGAATTAGCAAACCATTCACGTCTATAAAAATCAGTGCTTAATGGTATCAAAATTACATATCTGTTTCATTCATGTCCAGGATTTTTCCTCTTCTTCTTCCTTATTTCTTGGCTTAGGGGCATTTTGTTGTTCATTAGCAACACTATCAGATGAAGGAAAGAAGGAAAGAGAGCTAGGACTTAAGCCTGCTTTTGAAAGTGGTGACATTCAATCACATCTGTGGGATTAGAAGTGATAAAGTTATATATAGAGGGAAGATGAAAGAGTAGGAAGCTCCATGAATCTGTCCCTCCACCAAAACAGCTATTGAACTGGCAGAAACTGATCAACTATTTTGAAATTTCTGGAGTCTAGTGGAACACTGGGCAGCATCCAGGGGAGAGCTGGAGAAAGAGACTGGTAAATTGTGGTAAATACCAGTGAATTTCACCCTCCGGGCAGTGGCTACCACCCCCACCCTCCATCCCCCAACCATGTGGCAGGCAGCAGTGGGGACTGCAGCTGGGCCCCTGGTACGGCTTGCTGGTGCCAGGATGGGATATAAGGACACCATCCTCTAAAATCTAGGGGTGTGTGGTCTGATCACCAATCACGGCTTTTCATCAGCTACTTCAGGTGGCTGGGCGAGCCAGCTCTGAGGGTGGCCATTTTCCAACTCCTCTTAGGGAAAAGAGGCAGTACCTATTTTTTTCTTTTTCTCTTTCCATTTCCTGTTTGGGAGCACAAATAGTTTGGAAAAGTCACAAATTGAGGTATCCATTCCTCAACAACAACAAAAGACCTGGCAATCCCAGAGGAGTGGGAGAACTAGATTTCCAGAATAATGACATAATTCTCAGAAGGTCCACATTACAAAACATACAAAGAAACAGGGAAGTATGGACCATTCACAGGAAAAAAGACTTTTTCAGAAACTATCCCTGAGGAAGCTTGTGTATTGGAACTATTAGTCAAAGACTTTAAGTCAGCTGTCTTAAATATGTTCAATATATAAAGAACCAAAAGAAATTAGGAAGACATTGTCTGAACAAAATACAGAGATAGAAATTATATTAAAAAGAGCCAAAAAAATTTTTTTGAGCTGCAGAGTATAATAATTGAAAGGAATAACTCATTAGACAGATTCGACAGCAGATTTGAACAGGTAGAAGAAAAGATTGGTGAACTTGAAGATAAAGACAATTGACATTGTCCAGTGAGAGGAGGAGAAAGAAAAATGAAGACAAATGAGCAGAGCCCAAGGGACCTGTGGAACATTATCAAGCATACCAACTTATGCCTCATTGGAGTCCCAGAAAGGCAAGAGAGAGAGAAAGGGGCAGAAAAAGTATTTAAAGAAATAATGGCTGAAAACTTCCCAAATCTGATGAAAGGCATGAATATACACATCCAGGAATCTCAATGAATGCCAAGCAGGAAGGCACAAATGAATATACACCAAGACACATTAGACTGAAATTGCCAAAAT
Organism: Cabassous unicinctus; assembly: GCA_029593785.1. Classification (NCBI taxonomy): domain Eukaryota; kingdom Metazoa; phylum Chordata; class Mammalia; order Cingulata; family Chlamyphoridae; genus Cabassous; species Cabassous unicinctus. Next base: position 3,335 of record JAQZBX010004879.1, read on the forward strand.
CCAAAGAACATTTTGAAAGCAGCAAGAGAGGAGACTTGTCACATACAAGGGATTCCCAGTAAGAGTAACAGCAGATTTATCATCAGAAACCATGCAGGCCAGAAGAAAGTGGGATGGCATATTTAAATTCTTTAAAGAAAAAAAACCTGTGAAACAAGAATTCTATATCTGGCAAAATTATCTTTCAAAAATGAAGGATAAATTATGACATTGGCAGATAAGCAAAAGCTGAAAGAGTTCATTATCAGAAGACCTGCCCAACAAGAAATGCTACAGGGAGTCCTTCAAGCTGAAATAAAAGGAAACTAGACAGTAAGTTGAAGCCATAAAAAGAAATAAAGAACATTGGTAAAGGTAACTATATAGGTGAATATAAAATGCTGTAGTATTGTATTTTTGGTTTATAAATATGAAGTCCCCTCCATATGACTTAACAGTCAAATATGTAAAATAACATTTAAAATCTATGTTAATGGTCCTACTGTGAATATTAAGATTAGTCTGAGGCAATAACAATATAAAGGAGAGGGACAGAAATATATAGGAGTAGAGAGCTTGTATGTTACTGAAACTAGGTTGGTACTAGTTGAACTAGGTTGTTAATAGTTTAAGATATTCATTGTAATTATAAAGGTGACCACTATGAAAATAACTAAAAAACATAGAGAAAAGGAAAGAAGTAGGGAAACAATGCTACACTACAAAAAAGCTACTAAATACAGAAACAAGCAGTAATGGAGTAATTGAGGAAAGAAAACATATAAAACAAACAGAAAACAAATATCTGGATGGTAGAAGTAAATCCTTCCTTCTCATTTATTATCTTAAATGTCAATGGATTAAACTCCCCTATTAAAAGAGAAATTAGCAAATGGATAGTTAATCTATATGCTGTGTACAATAGACTCACTTTAGGTACAAAGACACAAAGGAGTTGAAAGTAAAAGGATGGAAAAAGATGTTCCACGCAAACAGTAATCAAAAGAGAGCTCAAGTGGCTCCATTATTGTCAGACAAAATAGAGTTTAAGTCAAAAAAGGTTATAAGAGACAAAGAAGATAGAGCAATTATACACATGTATGCATCTCATAAATGAAATAAAAATTGATAGAATTGAAGAGAGGAATAGATAGTTCTACAGTGGTAGTTGGAGACTTCAACGTATCACTTTCAATAATTAATAGAGCATCTAGACAGAAGATCAACACGTAAATAGAAGACTTGAACAACACTATTAACTAATTAGACCTAATGGACATACAGGCCTGCCTCGGAGTTATTGAGAAAGACTATCACAGTAAAAAGAATATCACAGTAAAGTGAGTCACACAGATTTTTTGGTTTCCCTGTAGTCTATGCAATAGCATTATGCCTAAAAAATAATGCACATACTTTAATTAAAAATATATTATTGCAAAAAAAATGATAACCATCCTCTGAGCCATCAGTGAGTCATAATCTTTTATGTGGTGGAGGGTCTTGCCTTGATGTTGATGGCTGCTGACTGATCAGGGAGGTAGTTACTCAAGATTGGGGTGGCTGTGGCCATTTCTTAAAATAAGACAACAATGAAGTCTGCCACAGCCATTGAGTCTTCCTTTCCAAAAGACTTTTCCATAGCATGCTCTGCTGTTTGACAGCATTTTACCCACAGTAGAACTTCTTGAACATCTTTCAATATTGGAGTCAATCCTCTCAAACCCTGCTACTGTTTTATCAACTAAATTAATGTGATATTCTAAATCTTTTTGTTTTCATTTCAACAATGTTCACTTCATCTTCACCAGGAGTAGATTCTATCTCAAGAAACCACTTTCTTTGCTCATCCCTAAGAAGGAACTCCTCATCCAATCATGTTTTATCATGTGATTGCAGCAATTCAGTCACATCTTCAGGCTCCACTTCTAATTCTATTTCTCTTGCTATCTGCAGTTACTTCACCGAAGTCTTGAACTCCTCAAAATCATCCAGAAGGGTTGGAATCAATGTCTTCCAAATTCCTGTTAATGTTGCTATTTTGATCTCCCATGAATCATGAATATTCTTCATGGCATCTAGAATGGTGAATCCTTTCCAGAAGGTTTTCACTTGATTTTGCCCAGATCCATCAGGAGAATTGCTATCCATGGCAGCTATAGTATTAAGAAATGTATTTCTTAAATAATAAGACTTGAAAGTCAAATGACTCCTTGATCCATGGGCTGCAGATTGGACATTGTGTCGGGCACAGCTTTAATCTTGTGCATTTCCATCAGAGCTCTTGCATGACTAGGTACATTATCAATGAGCAGTCATATTTTGAAAGGAATCTTTTTTCTGAGAAGGTCTCAGTAGTGGGCTTAAAATCTTCAGTAAGCCATATTGTAAACAAATGTGCTGTCATCCAGGCTTTTGTTGTTCCATTTATAGAGCACAGGCAGAGTAGGTTTAGCATCATCCTTCAGGGTCCTGGGATTTCTGGAATGGCGGATGAGCACTGGCTTCGACTGAAAGTCACCAGCTGCATTAGCCCCTAACTAGAGAGTCAGCCCGACCTTTCAAGTTTTGAAGCCAGGCATTGACTTCTCCTCTATAGCTAGGAAAGCCCTAGATGGCGTCTTCTTCCAACAGAAGGCTGTTTTGTCTACGTTGAAAATCTTTTGTTCAGTGTAGCCACCTTCATCAGATACCTTGGCTAGGTCTTCTGGATAACTTGCTGCAGATTCTACATCAGCACTTGCTGCTTCACCTTCCAGTTTTATGTTATGGAGACGGCTTCTTTCCTTAAACCTCATGAGCCAACCTCTGCAAGCTTCAAACTTTTATTCTGCAGCTTCCTCACCTCTCCTAGCCTTCAGAGAATTGAAGAGTTGGAGCTTTGCTCTGGGTTAGGCTTTGGTTTAAGGGAATGATGTGGCTGGTTTGATCTTCTGTCCAGACCACTAAAACGGTCTCCATATCAGCAGTAAGGCTGTTTCACTTTCTTAGCATTTGTGTGTTCACTGGAGCAGCAATTTTAATTTCCTTCAAGTACTTTTCCTTTGCATTCACAACTTAGATGACTGCTTGGAACAAGAGGCCTGGATTTCAGCTTATCTTGGCTTTCCTCACTAAACTTAATCATTTCTAGCTTTTGGTTTCAAATGAGAGACGCGTGAATCTTCCTTTCACTTGAACACTTAGAAGCCACTGTAGGATTATGACTTGGCCTAATTTCAATACTGTTGCATCTCAGGGAATAGGGAGGCCTGAGGGGAGAGAAAGTGATGGAGAACGAGCGGCCGGTGGGGGGAGCAGTTAGAACACAAGGTTTATTGATTAAGTTCACCGTCTTACATGGGCGCAGTTTATGACACCCCAAACAAGTACCACGGTAGCATCAAAGATCGCTGACCACAGATCACCATAACAGACAAAATAATAAAGAAGTTTTAAATATTGCTAGATTACCAAAATGTGACATAGAGACAAAATTGGGCTCATATTGTTGGCAAAATGGTGCCAATAGATTTGCTCCACACAGGGTTGCCACAAACCTTCAATTTGTAAAAAAAAAAAAAAAAAGTAACATCTGCAAAGTGCAGTAAAACAAGGTGCAATTAAATGAGGTGTGCCTACATGTAAAACACTACCCACTAGCAGCAGTGGACACATTTTTCTCTAGTGCACATGGAACCTTTTAACGGATAGACTATATGTTAGACTACAAATCAAATCTTAATAAATTTTAAAGTATTGAAATCATTCAAAGTATCTTCTCAGACCACAAATTAGAAAACATGGATGAAATGGACAAATTCCTTGAAACATGCAAACTATTTAATCTGACACAAGAAGAAATAGAAAATCTCAACAGACCTATAACAATTAAAGAGATTGAAACAGTAATTAAAAACCTCCCAACAAAGAAAAGTCCAGGTCTGGATGATTTAACAGGCAAATTCTACCAAACGTTTAAAGAAGATTTAACATCAATCCTACTCAAACTTTCCCAAAACATAGAAGGGGAGAAATTACTTTGTAATTCCTTCTATGAGGCCAACGTTACCCTCATGCCAAAGCCAGGTAGAGTCGGCACAAGAAAAGAAAACTACAGACCAATATCCCTTATGATTGTAGATGCAAAGATCTTCAACAAAACACTGTCAAACCGAATCCAACAGGACATTAAAAGGATCAAACACCATGACCAAATGGGATTTATGCCAGGAATGCAAGACCGGTGCAACGTAAGAAAGCAAGGCGATGTAGCACACCACATTAATAGGATGAAGGAAATAAACACATGCTCATCTCACTTGATGCAGGAAAATCATATGACAAAATCCACCATCCTTTCTTGGTTAAAAAAAAACACTCAGAACTAGGATTAGCAGGGATCATTCTCAACATGATAAAGGGGGTTTATGAAAAACCCACACAAATACCATATTCAGTGGTGAAAGACTGAAAACTTTTCCCCTAAGATCAGGAACAAGGCAAGGATGCCCACTGTCACCATTGTTATTCAACATTGTACTGGAAGTTCTAGCCAGAGAAATTAGACAAGAAAAAGAAATAAAAGGCATCCACATTGGAAAGGAAGAAGTCAGATTATCCCTATTCACATATGACATGATCCTATAAATAGAAAATCCCAAAGAATCCACAAGGGAGCTACTAGAACTATAAATGAATTCTGCAAAGTTGCAGGATTCATGATAAACACTCAGAAGTCCGTTGGTTTCTCCACACCAATAATGAGCAATCTGAAAAGGAAATCAAGAAAACAGTACTGCTTACAATAGTATCTAAATAAATAAAATCCCTAGGAATAAATTTAACCAAGGAGGCAAAAGACTTGCCACTGAAAACTACAAAACATTGCTGAAAGAAATTAAAGAAGACCTAAATAAATAGAAAGACACCCTGTGTTCATGGATTGGAAAACTTAATATTTTGAAGATGGCAATACTACCTAAAGTGATCTACAAATTCAGAGCCATCCCTATCAAAATTCCAGCAGCCAATTTTTTGCAGAAATGGAAGAGCTGATCCTCAAATTCATATGTAATTGCAAGGGGCCCCCAATTTCCAAAATAACCTTGGAAAAAAAACAAAGTCAGAGGACTCACACTTCCTGATTTCAAAATATACTACAAAGCTACAGTAATTAAAACAGTATGGTACTGGCATAGGATAGGCATATAGACCAATGGATAGGATTGAGAGTCCAGGAATAAATCCTTACATCTGTGGCCAGCTGATTTTTGACAAAGGCACCAAGTCCATTCAATGGAGAAATAATAGTCTCTTCAACAAATGATGCTGGAACAAGTGGAAATCCACATGCAAAAGAAAGAATGTGGACACTTACCTCTCACTATATACAAAAATTAATTCAAAATGGATCAAAGACCTAAATATAAGAGCTAATACTATGAAACTCTTACCATGGGATGTATCTTCAGGACCTTGTAGCAGGCAATGGATTTTAGATTTTACACTGAAAGTGTGAGAGACATAAGAAAAAATAGATAAAATGGGCTTCACCAAAATTAAAAACTTTTGTGCATCAAAGGACATTATCAAGAAAATGAAGAGACAATTACAGAATGGAAGAAAATATTTGGAAACCATATATCTGATAAGGGTTTAATATTGTGACTAAAGAAAGAACTCCTACAACTCAGTAACAAAAAGTCATATTAACCCAATTAAAAATAGGCAAAGGATTTGTATAGGCATTGCTCCAAAGAAGATATTCAAATGGTCAATAAGTATATGAAAAGATGCTTAAAAATAATTAGCCATTAAAGGAATGAATCTTAAAACTACAATGAGATACTACTTTACATCCAATGTGATGGCTATTATTTTGAAAACTGAAAATAACAAGTTTTTTGCAAGGATGTGGAGAAATGGGAACCCTCATACATTGTTCATGGGAATGTAAAATGGTGCAGCCATTGTGGAAAACAGTTTGGCAGCTCCATAGAAAGTTGAGTATATAATTACCATATGACCCAGTAATTCAACTTCTAGGTCTATACTTCAAAGAAATGAAAACAGGGACTCGGACAAATATTTGTACACCAGTGTTCACTGCAGCATTATTCACAATAGCCAAGAGGTGGAAGCAACCCAAGTGTCCATCTACAGAAGAATGGATGAACAAAAATGTGGTCTATCCACACAATGTAATATTATTCAGTCACAAAAAGAAGAGAAGTGGTCCATGCTGCAACATGGATGAGCCCTGAAGACATCATGTTGAGAGAAATAAGCCAGATGTAAAAAGGACAAATATTTTATGATTTCACTTATATGGAATGTCTAGAAGAGGCAAATGCAGACAGACAGGAAGCAGAATGGTGGTTTCTAGGGGGTGGAGGCGGGGGAGTTATTGCTAAATGGGTATGAGTTTTGGTTTGGGATGATGAAAATAGTCTGGCACTAGATTGTGGTGAAAATTACACAATATTGTCAATGTAATTAATGTTAAAGAATTGTCCACTTAAAATCATTGAAATGATTTTTGTTAAGTATATTTTGCCACAACTAAAACAAGTTTCTTAAAAATTATATAGAGAAAGTCCTGGGGACCCCTAAGAGCCCCCCCAAAAACCATAATCTCTTTCATCTTTGAACTTCCTTTTGAGTTTTCTCTTGAAAGCCTTTGCAATTTGAAATCCCCACCAAGGTGGCCAACCCAGTTAGCCAGTCAAGTCTCTACTTAGTTATGATTGACCCAGTGACACACACAGACACACACACACACAGACACACACACACACACACGCACACACACAATCCATGCCCTAAACCTGCCTCTCTAAGATGGACAATCCCTTGTCCAATCAATAGGACTCAAGCTAATTTCCTTTTTACGTCTATAAACATCTCTTGCCATTCCTTGACACTCAGAGCTCCCTCCGTTTTCACAAGTGATATGGCTTCCTTGCTGCAGCAAAACTTTTAGTGTCCTGTTTAAAATGCTGTAATCTACAATCGTGACTCTGGTTTGTATTTCAACAGGAATAATATATAGACACCAGTTATCCAAACTAACATTTCACATGGATTATTAAAAATTGATGATACAAGATTTAATATGTAAAAAGTTCATTTCAAAGTCCTACTTGTGTTAATCAGGCTCCAGGACCATATACAACAAAGCCAAATCCTATTTAACTAAATGGTGAATGTCTTGAAAGGAAAGACACCGTGGCGGACTGACCTGTGTGCCCATTAGATGTGGTATTGGCCCTGCATTCTGGTGGCTGTGGACTCGTACACAAGAGCTCTTCAAGATGTTACTGCAGCTAAGTCATGGCCACCAGCATCAGGTTGGGTTTTAATCTGGATTCCTGGAGTGCTGTATAAGCAGAATGAAAGTGGAGAAAGCCAGAGGGAGCAGCCAGTGCTGGACATGAATGGGCCCTGGAAGGAAAAGGAGAAGAGGCTGCCATGTGCATTGCCACGTGACAGAAAAGCTAGGAACCACCAAGATTACCAGCCAGTCAGCAGATACTGACCCCAAGGGGAAGCAAGCCTTCTAGCCTCTGAAACCATGAGCTGATATATTCCTAATGTTAAACCAACCCATTGTGCGGTATTTATTCCAGCAGCTAGGAAACTAAAACAGTTTTTGGTACCAGAAGCAGAGCGCTGCTCTTACAAATACTTAAAAATATGGAAACAGCTCTGGGAGTGAGTAATGGGTAGAGGCTGGAAGAAGTGTGAGATACCTGAAAAGCCCTAGATTGCTTTAAGAGACTCTTGATAGAAGTGTGGATGCTAAAGGTACATCCGATGAGACCGTATAAGGCAATGATGAATGTGTTACTGGAAATTGGAGGAAAGGCAATTCTTGTTTTAAAATGGCAGAGAATTTGGTCAAATTGTGTTCTGTGTCAGATGGAAGGCAGAGCTTGAAAACGATGAACTTGGATATTTAGCTGAGGCGATTTCCAAACTGTGTGGAAGGTGCAGCCTGGCTTCTCCTTGCAGCTTATAGTAAAATGCGAGAGGAAAAGGATAAGCTGAGAACTGAACTCCTTCAGCACAAAGAGACTAACAACTGATGATTTGAAAAATTCTTAGGCTATCCAGATAGTGAGCTCTGAGACTAGGACCAGCAGCAGCGCTCTCAGGGACCTCCCGGAGCTTCTGGGAATTGAGTCCCCAGAGGACAGGGCTCCACGTGAGGGTTTAGCTGAATCACCCTTTGCTAGAGAGGGTGTGGCTGAGCATGGATCCAATCAGCCATTTCAGTGGAAGTCAGGATTGGAAACACAGTTATCCAGGAAGGATCTGTGGAAAGTTCTATGGTCTGATGGTTTGGACCCGCTTGAGTTGCACACAAAACCAACAAGGTTTTGCAAAATGTGTGCAAGGAAAGCTTTCTGGAATATGAAAGTATTCTGCTCTCCCTCTGGTCTTCTCCCAGAGAGATCAAGCTTAGAGGGAAAGCCACAGACTGACAGACACCAGGCCTTGGCCGCTCTCCGTGGCACCTGTGCACAGGTAGATTTTCTCCAGCAGTGCCAACACATCACAGTCCACGTACCTCTTCACAACTGTCTTACTCTGAACCACTACAGGATTTGAAAAAATAGGTGATGAAGCAATCATCATGTTTGCTTAAATCTTGATATATATGTCAGGAGAAGCCAGAGTTTCCAAGAAAGTTTAGCAGGTTTTCCAACTATTTGAAATATAAAGAATGAGCTGGAATTTTTTGATAGTTCTGAATATTTTTTTTTCTTTAGGAGGTACCTGGGATTGAACCCCCCCCCCCCCCCCCAACCTCATACGTGTGAGGCAGGCACTCAACCACTGAGCTACACCTGCTCCTGAATAATTCTTTTATAGAAGGTGATTCCCCAACATCCAGATATGACTGTCCCCACTAAGCCAATTATCTACAAACATTGAATCTTCTAGTTGTGCACAGGGACTAAAGCGATGCCTCCTGGCTGTGTGGACTTGAGAGTGAGGCTTTCCTTTCTTATGTCCGATTCACTCGTTCTGGGCACAGGTGTGAAGTTCCAGCGCCCACGGCCTTGACCTGTGCACCGGCGACCACTACTGCCCACGTATGGGCGGCACCGCCCCGGGTTGCACAGACGCGGTGCGGTCTCCTCCCTTCCTTCGCCCCTGCAGAGCTGCCCACCTGGGGCGCCGCCTTCCCCTCGCCCTGCAGTCCCGCATACCCCGGGAACGCCCCCCTGGCCACTGGGTAGGGGCTCTGCGGAGCGCGCGCCCTTGGTCTTGAAGAATCCGACACCGGGGTGGTGAGCAGGCCTGTGAGACCTGGGGAGACGGGAGCCCCTCGAGAAGGGCACATGCTGGCTGAGATGGGGGGATAGAGAGGGGCCGGCGCAGGGGAGCAGGGAGCCGAGCGGGGAGCAGCCCTGGGCGGGGAAGGGCCGGGAGCCAGCGCGCTGGGCGGCTGTGTCAGGAGCTCGCGGTCCTTTGGGGGTTGGTGACCGAGGCAGGACAGGACGCCTAGCCCCAGCCCCAGGGATGGCTGGTTCGCAGAAGGCGATCGCAGGGGAGGCTGCGGGTCCAGGGTGGCCAGGGGTGGCGCGGAGGGACTGCTTCCAGCCGCTGGGACCCAGGGGCGCCCTCCACCACGCTCTTCCCGCGGGCTCTCTGAGGTCGCCCTCCGCGCGTCTTTTCTTCCCAGCCAGTATTTAAGAATCTTGAGAGCTGCTGCCACATGCCCTGTATCCTCCAAGGAGGTGGCATGGAGGTCCTTGGGTCCAGCTGTCCACTGGAATCACCTGGGAGCTGGGGGAAATGGTTGGTGTTTGTCATCGGGGTGGCATGAAGAGCCCATTACAGACCCCAGGGACAGTTCCCTAACAGAGCCAGGCAGCCAGCCCCTGCCCGCCTCTCTCCAGTGAGTGCTCCTGCCAGGGAATGGGTGGCCCCCAGGTGGAGAGGGCAAGGAGACGCCCAAGGGTGAGGGAGGAGGGTGGAGGCCAGAGAATGCTGCTGGGTGGAAACCTGAGCTGAACCCACTACCTCTGACCCGTCCTTTGGGGCTCCAGGTCCTCATGGAAGCCAGTGGCTAGGGTGAGACTTAGCAGCCCGCCTCCCAGGAAGGTGGGTTCACTGGAGGCAAGTTAAGGCTGAAGAGTGGAGATTGGCCTCGGTGGGCCGCACCGACCCCAGGGAGGCCTGGCCTGCGCCATTTAACTGGCAAGAGAAGCTGAGCGTGCCTCGGGTTTTCTGTGCTAGGAGATGGATGAGTGAACCCCAGATGCGCTGCCGGGGTCGGAGCCTGTCTGAGGTGCCTGAGGCAGGGCCACCGTTAGACACCGATGGGATGCGGGGCCGAGCCCAGGGGTCCTGCTTTTCAGTAACAGAGTAACAGGTGCTGCTGCACGTCCCACGCCCTCCTCCACACACACGCACACACACACACGCACACCCAGGGCTGGCGTCAGGTCGCTGCCTGCGGAGAGTGACCTCCCACTCAAGTGCAGGGAGGCTTGGGTAAGTGGTTTTTCTGGTGTTCTGGTTTAACAAATGTGCTTTTTTAAACAACACACTTACTATATGCCTTTTGCTGGAAACAGTAAGATTCATTAAAAACGTCTTTCGCAAGACTCGCCTCACCTGCCTGGCAGGGTGCTGAGGCTCTCTGGAGGAGCTCAGCGCAGCAGGTCTCAGACGCTCAATGTTTATACCTAAGAGGCGTCTCCTGTTGGGGTTAGCAGAGGCCTGGAGGGGAGGCGGCGGTGGTCTGGCCGGCGGCGTCGCCTCGGGACACCCCCTCACTCACGCCCCCACGAGCTGGCCACCTGCGCGTCTCTTGACGCCCCACACAAATGCCATGGCGCCGCTGCTCTCCTGTCCCCCTCCCCTGAGGGTCTAAGACGGCCTCAGGGACCCCTCCTCAGGGCGACGGGGTTGGCGCTCGCCCCTCTCCCCATCGTTAACTGTCTGGTACACGTGAGCCTCTCCCACAAAGTTGGCCCCCCACTCCTCCAGGACAGGGACGTGCCTCTCTGGGGGCTCCGCACCCAGCACAGGGCAGGCACTGCCATCAGCCCGGGGGTCCTTTTCCTATGCTGTCACCGACGGAGAAAGTAGGAATTCATCTTTTTTGGAGACTGAATGAAGTGGCCTCTGCCACTGGGATGAATAAATACATATGCGTCCATGTCTATGGGGGAGGGGCAGACTGGCCTGGCATCTCCCCTGGGCAAAGGGGCAGCTGTCTTTTTATAAATGCTTCTGGGCCACTCCTCCAAGGCCTTGTGTTCAAGTTGCTCAGACAAAGCTGTTGCCACTTCTTTGTGTGTTATTGAGACAATTGGTTGTTGCCTGTTATCCTCAGACTCATAAAGATCTGGTGCTCTGATCCTTGGGCGGAAGCTGGTTGACTACAGAGAAGCATCTCTCCTGGACTCGCGCACGCACCAGTGTTGAGTCCTGCGTTTCTTCCTGGGTCCTGTGCGGTTAATTGAGACTTGCTGAAAACTCGCCTCCCAGTTGCTGAGCATGTACCGCCTGCTGCAGGCCTCTGTTTGTGTTGTCAAACTTCAGTGTTGTTTTTAGTAGTGGAAACTTGACAACCATCCGTTTTTAGAAGCAGCTTAACTTGGGGCAGTTTTCATAAGGAGAAAAAGAGAAGTGTATTAGCCCGCCAAAGGGGTGCTGATGCAAAGGACCAGAAAGCTTTTGGCTTTTATAATGGGGATTTATTTGGGAGTAAAAGCTTACAGTTCCAAGGCCAAATCAAGGCATCAGCAGAGATGCTTTCTCACCAAAGTCAGCTTCTGTTGATCCCGGTGTGTTGCCATGTGGTGAAGGAAGACGGCTGCCGATCTCTGCGAGGTCTCTCCTTCCCCTCTGGGCGTCCTCTCTCAGGCTCAGCTGCTCTGCTTTCTTCCCAATTTCAGCTGCAGGCTGGCACAGGGCTCGTCTCTTAGGGGTTCCTCTCTCTCCTGGCATAGGGCTTGTTTCTTTCCGAGGCTTTCTGCCCTCTTCCCAATCTTAGCTGTAGGCTATTAGGCAAATGGCTCCTCTCTCCCCAGACCTCAGCTGTTTGAGACTTCTTTCTGTCACATGGCAGGATCTAAAATGACAGAGCCTCTCTTCCTGTGTCTGACTTTGTGAGCGTCCGTTTATATCAGACCCAGTGAGGGGGCAAGGATTCAACCTGAGTCATGCCTTACTGACGTAGTCAAATCAAAAAGCCCTGAACCAATCTTAACAGGTAATCTAATCAAAGCCACCTCAGCTGAATCTAATGCAACCAAAGGTTATCACACTCAGAGGCAGAGAGTAGTTTACAAACATTATCTTTCTCTTTTGGGGTTTCATAGAATCATCTCAGACTGCCACAGGAGGATTGGCAGCCCAGACCTTTGAGATCCTCAGCCTGGTGTAGCGTGAAGATGCTTCAGGTTTCCGTGCAAAGGCAAGCTTCCTTGGACCAATGCGCAGTCCTCGCCGTGCTTGCCTGTGGCGCTTCCAGCAGGCGTCTGAGGAAAATTCGGCTCAATGCAAAAATGCAAAACACAGCTGTCTGCTTAGAGGTGTTGGTAAAAAATCCTTCTAGACCCAGAAATAGTTCTTGTGTCTTGATGTTTTTTCTGATTGGCTGCCATTAAACCAATTTTAGAATTTTAAAAATGTATATTTTTGTAGGGCTTTCTTGCAGGGCAAGAAAGTACAAGCAATAATAGCAGTAATGAGTGTATTGAATCTTGTATCTCATGACGAATGAAGTCCACATACCTTCTCCAAAATGTTCTCAGGGGGAGTTTCATTAAATCAGGAGCATGAAGTGTGTGGAACTCGGCCATCTGCTGGGGGTGCCAAGGAGCCAGCCTTCGACCCAAAGGGGGCCAGTCTGGTGACGCTATTTATCTATATTCTTTGAACACTTCAAATGGCCTTCCGCAGAAAGAGAAATTCTTTGTGAAAATACTTGGAATCTGGCAGCGTGCTCCCCTGCTCCCCTGCTCTGAAGGGGCGGTGGGGATGGGGATGGGGGCAGGACGTAACCAGAACACCCAAATGAGAGAGAAATAATTCTCAACAATTGTTGAAAATCAGCTCCTGTGATTGTAGCTCTCAAGATTTGTTTTGTATTACATACCCTTCTATATTTATTTTATCTTATTGGGTGAAAAATTTTTAGTGTACAATTCAGCGGCATTCATTACACTCGCAATGTTGTGCAACCGTCACCACTGTTTCCAAAATTTGTCATCACCCCAGACAGAAGCTCTGTCCTCTTGTGCAGTAACTCCATTGTCCCCGCCCAGCCCCTGGCAAGCTCTCACCTACTTTGTCTCTATGAATCTGCCTGTTCTAGACAATTCACGCACCTGGAATCACCCAAAATTTGTCTCGCTTATTTCACTCAGCAGCATGTTTTCAGGAATCACCCATGTTGTCACCTGTATCTGAACTTTATTCCTTTTTATGGTTGAATAATATTCCATCGTGTGGATGTACCATATTTTATCCATTCACTGGTCATTTCTTTCTATTTTGTTTGAGGTTTTGGGGTGGTTGTTTTTTTTACAATAAGCATGCACTGCTTTAAAAATTAAAGCCAATACATTACTTTTAATATGTTAGCTGGAAAGCTGTGCATATTAAGCTGTCTCTGATGAGCCACAGTATCCCATACACACCTCAGAGCCCGCGACCTAAGATGCTGATGAAACGGACCCCAGCCCCAGAGCCCCTTTGGGTGAGCGGTCAGAGGTGAGCCGTCCCCCACCCTGCCCCGACAATAAGCTGTTGTCCAACTTGTTCCTTTATTCATCAGAATTAGCTGCAGACTCTTGTAAATCCTGTGACCAAGAGTCAGTCTTAGGAATTCGAGAGCATCCATGTGCAGTATCAGCACAACGCGGGCATTTTAGGTTCCTCCTGTCTTCCCAGCAGGAGGCTGGAATTGAGGGTTATGGTAAAAGCAGGAATTCGCAAGAACGTGGCCTGTCTTCTTTAGTGTTGTGGGAAGCACTTTCTTCCCAGGGTGATGTGGTTTTGCCCAGGTCAAAGCCACACCTGTCCCTCTGGGTGGGGGACCCGGTGCCCAGAGGGTCCTGAGGAGGCCCAGGCCAGAAGCGTGAGCTGGGTGGGCCCAGGTGGTCATAGCTGCTGAGCGGGCAGAGTCAGAGGAGAGGAGGTGAAGGACTGCGCTGAGAACACGGTGACCGAGCACGCGGGAGCACGCGGAGCACATGGAAGCAAGTGGGAGCACTGGAGAGCATGTGGGAACATACAGCAGCGTGCGGGAGCACAGGGGAGCACACGGAAGCAGTGGGAGCATTGGGGAGCACACGAGAGCATGGGGGAGCACGTGGGAGCACCGTGGAGCATGTGGGAGCATTGAGGAGCACGGGGGAGCATGCGGGAGCACTGGGGAGCGCAGGGGAGCATGCGGGAGCACAGGGGAGCACGTGGGAGCCCGCGGGAGCACAGGGGAGTGCCCCCAGCTCCCAGCAAGCACGCAGGCTGAGCACTTTGCCTCACGCGGAAAGCCTGGTCATGCACACAATAGAAGAGGATCATTTCTGTGCCAGAAATTGGTTTATTTTGAGACTTATCAAGGTTTTGCTTGGTGACTGGCAGTTTAAACCCTTCGGCCCCCTGGACGGCTCATTTAAATAATATCTGGCAGCTTTCAGATAAGCCTGTGCCACGTGTTGGTTTCAATCTCACTTGGTGCAGGGAGTCGAGTCCTGTGTCTTATTTCTTTCTATCATAGTGTGTCTCTGGTAGGTTTAATTCCGCTAGTGAGCGTGTGGATTTCCCAGCTGTTAGAAATGAGTGGGTGAAGCTTACCGGTTTGAATTACTTTGAAATACCTCTGTCTTTTTTCCTGCTACGTTGCTTAGTTTCTGAAACTTAACTCAGTTTCACCGACTTCTGTGCATTTACGCTGACTTAGAAGATCAAAATTCTTGAATATAATGAGATGAAAGACATGCTTGCACATCTTCGTTGAGCGTTGGCTGCAGAGAATGCAGCGGCGGCGGGACAGATGCCGCCTGTCCTCGTGGAGCGTACATTCTCTTGGGACCACCCGTCACTAGCCGGGGCCGCGCCTGGAGGAAAAGGAAAGCCAGGGTGGGTGCTGGGGCGCAAGGTGCTTCCCTTGGACGGGCCCCTGACAGAGCCCCGGCTGCAGCCAGGAGGCGGAAGGCAGAGCTGAAAAACATTTTAGCAGTCAGCTGTGGTTTCGGGTGAACACTTTGTGTTTTCCTCCTTTCAGTTTGCTTGAACTGTTTCAGTTTCGTGCTGCTTCAGGTTTCAAAAACAGCCCAAGGTCAAAGAAAAATGCTTGGAATTTCACCTCGTTCCGTGTTAAAGCAGAATGGAGGCACCTCATTACATGGCTTTCCCACCTGCCAGCCCGGCCGTGGCCCAGATTTGTTTGACGTTTGGCACAAAACTGCGTTGTTAGCATAGGACGTTCCCAGAAGATAAGAAAGGGCTGGCGGGATTGAGGCGCAGCTTCATTACAGAAATATTAAAACTTGGCTTCCTTAGTGACAAAGACCCGCTGAGAGGACACGTCGTCCTGCGGCTGCACCTGCCGGCTCCGCCCCTCGCACCTGGGGGATGTGAACGGCTGGTCGTAAAAGAAGGACCCCTCAGATGGGAGCAAAGGTGACAGGATTTAAACAACCTGGGAGCTGCCTCCCAAGACTCCCACTGAGTGGAAACACGTTAACTTCAGATGCTGGCATTGCTCAGAACACGTTTGGAAGCCCGTGTCAGCACCGCCTTCAGAGCCGCTCACGAGCCCGTAGACCAACGCTCACCCTTCCGCTGTTCTTCGTCCAGGGCCTCGGCCGGCGCCCGGCGTGGGGGCGGCCTGCCTCGAGGAGCCGGCACGGGTGTGTGGGGGACGGCGGAGGCGTGGAAGTGGATGCGCTTGGACTGGGCCGAGGTGCAAGGCTGGGGGTGGCCCTGCCGGCTGGGAGCTGTGGGGAGGCGCCCAGGCGAGGGGCTGGAGGGGGGCTTCCTGGCGCCATGCCCTCCACCTGGCACTTAGGCTTTACTATGTCCACAAGTAAGATGGCTTCGCCCAGAGCCACGGCCTGCTTTACTCAGCTGGCTTGGCTTGGCAGGAGCTTGACTCGTCCCCAGAGTAGACCTGCTGCAGGATGTGAAGACGTTCTGCCTGTCAATTCAGGAGCGTTTACTGAGCGCCTCACCACGGGCAGCGTGCTACGCCACCGCGCTAGGTGGCCCGGGAGAATCCAAGAGAGTCTCCTTCCCTGTCTTGGAAGTTATGACAATGTCCTGAGCTGTGACAGCCTTGCTGGGCTAAGGGGGGCGCCTCGCGGGGGACTGTCTGGAGGCACATGCTGTCCCCTGGGCTCTGTGAACTGGGTGTGGCTGTTTAGAATCCCCTCTCATCGCCTTGCAGATTCTACGCAGCGGCCTTACGGTGGCGAAAACACGCCACTCACTGGTGACTTCTCAGTCTTGAGGTTTGTCCTCTCCCCAAGCTTGGGTCTCCTAGGAAACGTTACTCGATTTGAGCCAGATCTGGGATCTAGCCATTTCTTGATAGCATTTTGAGGTGGTGTTGTAGCTTTCCCCTGTGGGCTAAGATTTCATAAATTCTATACTCGTCAAATGTGTGCGTGTATGTATAGGGATGATGTTGGACTCACATTTCAGCAATTCAAGCCGCAATTATTTCCATGCAGCATACATCTCCAAAGGCTATTTATCCTATTGCCTCACCACAGATGGAACTCTGCAGAAAGTGAAAGATAAGCTATTCTTAGTATTTCCCATGGAAATTGCTACTGTCTTCCCTCTTAACTCCACTGGAATACAAAGATTAGGGGCTCAAGGGAAGGAGAGCCTGGAGCTGGCATCTCTTTATCCAGAGAAGAGATGAGCCCAGCTGTCAGCAGCCTGTATCCTCACAGCACTTTCATCCATCCCAGAAGATTTGCATCCAACACCCGCCTGTTACAGAGATTGTCCCAGGCCCCAGGGAGGCGGCCGTGAACAAAGCACAGGGTGGATGGACCAGGAATGAATGACTAAATAGATAGCTCTATAGAAAGTCAGGTTGTTTCAGGCACTGGAAGCAAAGTAAGACCAGGTGAGGGCTAGCAGAGCTGCTCTCATGCTGGGGGTGGGGGAAGGCCAGCCTGGGGAGGGTGGGTGCCTGGACGAGAGGCAGGCAGCTGTGTGTGCATCTTGGGGAGGGGGACCTAGGCAGAGGGCGCCAAGTGCAGAGGTGTGTGAGGGGCCAGGGGGTAGGGGGCAGGCGTGGCTGGGGGGCCAGTAGGGCCGAGAAGGCGTGCGTTTGAAGGAGAGTGGTGGGAGAGAGATCACAGAAACAGCCAGTTTACAACAGGCCTCAGCTGAGATGGCAAGGACTGAGTTAGCCGCCCCCCCATGCCCCCTGTTTGGGTCCTGCCCCAGCTTCCGGATCCTTCTGCTGCGGTAACAAGTTATCGCAAACTTAGTGGCTGGAAACAACACGAACATCTTATCCTACAGTTCTGGAGGCCACATGTCTAGATGTGTTGGCGGAGCCCCGTTCCCTGCTGGCTCTCGGGGGAGCCTGTTTCCCTGCTCCTCCAGCTTCTGGAGGCCCCTGTGCCCTCCTCATTCTTCCAGGCAGCAGCCTGGCATCTTCTCTCTGACTCTGACCCTCCTGCCTTCTTCTCATAAATAGTCCACGATGATGTGCCCACCTCTCGTCCCTGAACCTCATCCCATCTGCGGAGTCCTTCTGCCACGCGATGTGCCACATTCCTGAGTCCAAGGATCAGGGGTGGGGTGTCTCTGGGGGCTGTGATTTGGCCGTGGCCGCGGTCTTGCATCCGCGAAGCCTGCTCCTTTAGGCACGCTGGCCATCACCATTTGCTTTCTCAGGGGCCTTCCCCTCGCTTCGGGCTAATGGGCAAGGGGAGAGATGTGGAATGCGTAAGAATCTTGTTGGGCCACGAGTCCGTGAGGGTGGAGACAGCCACTCTGCTCTCGGTGCCTCCAGTGCGGGGGTGAGGGGCCATCCACGCTCAGGAGAGCTGAAGCCTGTGCCGGACGCAGCCAGACTCTCCTGCCAAGTACTACCACGGCTCGGCTATGTGAGACCCGGCTTGATGGTGAGCCCTGTCCTCAGACGTCTGTCTGGGAGAAAATGGTGGAAGACTGCCTCCCCTGCCCGCAGAGGGCAGACTTTACCGTCTCGGGGCGAGCAGGCGCGTCCCTGGCTCCCGGCCGACATGCTCCTGTCGGTACTGTTTTTAAACTCAGGTGAGGCTTCAGCACATGCGTGCCCCTGAAGCACACATCTGGCAGGGAACCAGCTAAATACTAAATTAGGTAACTTGGGCTTTGCTCCAAACGAGCCAGCCCCTCTCCGAGCCTGGATCATCCCGTTGCCCCCACAAACCTTCTCTGGCTTTGGGGTGCAGGACCTCCCCAGGTGAAGGGTCTGCCAGCCTCCTGTTTCAGGTCGTGGGGTGCTCCATGAGGGGGGGCCTTTGGCCCTGAGATGAT
>JAQZBX010004879.1:21917-49864 GCA_029593785.1 Cabassous unicinctus
CACGTTAAAGGAGCCGAGCCCTGAGATGATGGAGCTCACGTTAAAGGAGCCGAGCCCTGAGATGATGGAGCTCACGTTAAAGGAGCTGAGCCCTGAGGTGATTGATGGAGCTCACGTTAGAGGAGCATTGAGCTGCTGCCCAGGCGCATCTGGAGAGCTCTCTGTCTGCTCCTCATCCCTGAGAACGACCGGTGGAACGTTCCATTGGCAAGGCCTGTTGACGCAGACCTTGGTAGTGAGCAGCCCCTGCTGCGAGCCGACCTCTGGACTTGTGGCCAGGCTGGCTGCTGCAGCGCCGACACTTCACAGCTCTGTTTCCATCTTCTCCGGGTCCCAAAGAAGAAGGCTGGCACGGCTTTGATAACGGGACTCGAGTCTTTCTGTTTTATAGTATTCACATATAACTTCACCAGCATTCTTTGATTTAAGATTAAAAGTCTTCGTTTTGTTATTCATAAAGTCCTCTTGTTTTGCGTGGATGCAAACGTGCAGGAAACAGTCTCTCTAGGAAGCTTCAGGCACACAGGCAGGTACTTTCTTCCACTTTTAGAGACGACTTTAGAAATGTACCTTATGGCTTGGTTTCCAGGACGGCCACACACGGGGCGCCTGGAAACAATGGAAATGGACGTCCTGGGGTTCTGACGTCAGGTGCCTGCAGGGCTGCGTCCCCTCTAGGCCTGGAGGGAGGCTCTTTCCTCGCCTCTTCAGCTTCCTGCATCTGCTGGCTGTCCTGGCAGCTCCGCCTCTGTCTCCACTCGGCCGCCTCCCCGGTGTCTGTCTGTGTGTCCAATTCGCCCTTCTTAGGTCTGCAGAGTTACGGGTCAGGGCCCATGCTACTCCAGTTTGGCTTCATCTTGATTTAAATTTGTCTTCAAAGACCCTGTTTCCAAGCATGTTAGTCTGCCAAATGGGTACCAGAAACCTGTGGGCTTTATAAAGGGTATTTATTTGGGGTAAAAAGTTACAGTTACAAGGCCCTAAAGAGCCCAACAAAAGGCTGCTTTCTCACCAAAGTCGGTTGCCACGTGCTGAAGCAAGACGGTAGCCGATGTCTGCGAGGGCTCAGCCTCCGCTCTGGGCGACCTCTCTCTCGGCTGCAGGCTGGCACAGGCCTTGTCCCTCAGGGCTTCCTCTCTCTCCTGGCAGAGGGCTCGTTTCTTTCCGGGCCTTCTGGCTGTTCTGGTCCCTTTCCAAGGTCAGCAGCAAACTGCCAGGCGAATGGCTCCTCTCTCCACGGGGTTCTACCTGCTGGAGCCATCTCCTTTCTGCCACATGCGGGACCAAAGTGACAAAGTTCTCTTCTCTGGCGTGTCTTCTTGAGTGGCTGTCTGTTTATATGGCCCACCAAGGGGACGGGGACTCAACCTGAGTCACGTACTGACGTGGTTGAATCAAAGCCCTAATCTTAACAGGTAATTTAATCAAGGGCCCCTCAACTGAATCCAATATAATCAAAGGGTATCACACCCAGAGGAACAGATTAGTTTACAAACATGATCTTTCTCTTTTTGGGATCCACAAAAATAATCTCAAACTGTCACACCAAGTAAGGCCACATCCCCGGACGGGGCCAGGGCTTGAACAGGTCTTTTTGGGAGACACAGTCCAACTCATAACACCTTAATAGACCAAATCTTTGACTTGGTGCCTTGTCTAAATCAATTGCAAGGATCTGTAAATACTGTATATCCAATTCCAACTAAGTGTGCCCAGATTTTATTACTAACCTGAAACCTCTGTCCTCTAATTATGGCCCCAAAATAAACTTTTTAAAAATGTTAATAACTATTATTAATGCGGCTAACAACTGCCATTAACTCTCACTGGGGCTGTTAGAGGATTACATGAGTTAATATTTGCAAAGCACCATTCCTGGCACAGTATTTACTAAGTAAATAAGGAAAGATCCTGTGGCTGAATTGCACTTCCAGGACACTCCTGGCAAGGCAAAGTGAATTCTTTGTTGAACTGAAGCTTAGTGGAGCAGGTCTAGGTTGTACTGAACTCCTTTGGGTGGCACCCCAGCCTCTCTCACAGAAGCCCCTCCGAGGTCTCCCGCTAACCAAGGCCTCACTCAAATCGTGTGTTCACTGCGGCTTGGAGCACTGCAAGCCACGCCACGCGTCCTGCCGCAGGTCCTTTCTTCTCTCCCTTCCTCGGCAGAATTAAGTAAAGCACCTCCCCAAAATCTAGCTCCCGCGTTCGCCTGAAATAAAGGATGGCTTTAGATGGCGCGGAACTCCAGGTGGACAGCGTCGCTTCAAGGAGACGTCAGCTTCTTAAAAGCGCCTTTGCGGCGCCGGCCTGGCCTGCTCCCAGAGGTGGAGCCGTGTCGCGGGCGCTGGGTGGAGGTGGAGACTCTCACTCCAGAAGGGAAAAGGTGAGCCGTGCACTCAGCGCCCGGCTTCATCTCTGAACCCCCAAAACTGGGTTTCCTCAGCAAAATCAAATGTGCAGGCTGGCCTTGGGCCCCGGTGCGGCCTCCGAAAGCAAAATCGCCTTAGAAATGCCGGCTTCCCACAAAGGGTGATGCTCTAGAGCATCAGGAAGAGACAAGCCGGTGGAAAGGACAGAGGAAGCCAAGAGAGTCTCTCTTTGTCCTGCAGACCTTTTTTAACATCACATCTGCTCCATTTCTAGGGCCGTGGAGGTAGCTCTGTGACAGTACAATGCAATTGAAACTAAAATATGAACATAAGTAATGAAGAAACAAAGCCAGAAACACTCTGTGTAAATCAGCCTTTGAAGCTAGAGAAAGGAACGAGATGCTTGCCGGCCTGGCCCTCCCCCGGCCCACCTCGGCCGGCCCCTCCCGGGACCCCCCACCAGCAGTGGGGAAGCAGGAGAACATTAACCATCAGCAGGACGAACGCTGGAAACGCTGTTTCCTTTCTCCGAGTGTCACCTCTAGAAGGCTTCCGTCTCTGAGTGCAACAAAATATTGTTCTTTAGACTGCTTCTATTTGGGGGAGAATAAGTATGTTTTCTTTACCTGATCCTGGGGTATCTATAGTTTGCCTAAATATTTGTCATATCTTTTTAAAACTATTTAGAGCATACCCATCCCCACCCCCATTTACTGAAATACTTGGGCTAAAATTTGTAAATATAGGCAGATAAATATTTTTAATGTTTGGCTTTTTGAGATGAAATTTAGGCTCAAGCTTGAAGTAGAAACAGTCTTAGTTTAGAAGCAAATATTTTACCTGCCAAGGCAGCGTCATGTAATGACTCTGAGAATTCTACTTCAGGTGACTTTTAGAAAACACTTCCAGTACGGAAGTGTCACAAACCTCATTTTCACAGCTCTCCAGCAGGCCTTCCCTAGGAAAGGAAAACAGCCTCGTGCAGAAAGGCCAGAGGACTTAAGCTCCAAAACCCACATTGGCCTTTTTCTGTGGGGTTATTTTAAGAACAGGATTTCTTTTATTTCTTTGCAGACAATCCAGCAATAACACCATGGCTATTGAATCTCAGCCCCTTTCAGAGAAGATCCCAGTAAGTGTTCTGACTTCTCTTCTTAAGTTCCAGCTTAAGAATGTGCCGTTCTCTTCAAAGGCTGTAATTAAACAAATATATTTTCCTGCTGTCTGATCTTGCCAGAATAGGAACACAGAGTCCTGTACATCTACTGTGAGAGCAGTTTGCCCGAAAATGAGACTTGCATTTTTTATTTTTATATGTAATATTGCACATACTTGAAGACGACGTTTATGTACTCAGAGGCGGTGGAAGAGGCACCGGCCTGAGTTTTAAATTGCGGCGTGCTGCCAGCTGGGACTCGTGGCACTCCCGGTCTGTGCACGTCGTACGCCGAGCTTTCCCGACACGGGAGTCTGAGGACGGATGGCGAGGATTTCGTGTCCCTTGTCTGTCCATTGGAGATGAGCCCGGGATTCACGCCCGAGCATCTGCACCTGGGCGTCCAGCTGACGGCCGGGGGCGAGGCGTGTGCGAATTGTGCGGGCAGAGCCTGGGTGCTGCGCCTGGCCTTGTCCTTGTAGAACCTCAGATCCACAGAGAAGGGGGTCGTTACACATTCAGGAACTAACACGGGCATTTTAAATCTTTCTCTCATTTTTTTAGGAAGAGAAGACTTATTTAGATGGCCCCTGGAAATGAAGTAATGTCTATGCCCAGAACATTTATCTACGATAAGGAAATGCAGCTTCCTTAGGTTAGCTATTATCAACCTTGTAGACAGAGTTCTTACGTACTCACAAGTGGGACATTCGTCCTCTGCACACACTTGATATTTGCGACACAAACGTTATCTCTCTTCATATAGTGCATCTTTATTTTAACCCAAATTGGACTATTCAGATTGTTCTGTGACTATAATTCTTTCACTTGAAAGCCCTTGGGCATCTATCTGTATTGATATGTATGGATATATTAAATGCTATTCCACTATTTGGAATACCCAAATGTATTTAAACAGTCCATTTTTGATGGAGCATTTAGGAAGTTTCCGGATGTATGTGTATGTTTTATGATAAAATGCTACATAAAACACACATACTCAGAAGTCTTTGGGCACTTAAATATGCCTATAGCATAAACTCCACATAAAGGGTGTTTATTTGGGATAAAAACTTACAGTTCCAAGGCCATGAAAACTCCAACTCAAGGCACCATAAGAGGTGCTTTCTGGAGCAGACGTGGCTCAAGCGGTTGAGTACCTGCCTCCCACACAGGAGGTCCTGGGTTCAGTCCCTGGTGCCTCCTAAAAACAAAAACAAACAACAAGCAAACAAACGAGAAAACCAACTCAGGGGAGCCGATATGGCCGATGTGGTTCAGTGGGTGAGCGCTGGCTTCCCACATATAAGGTCCCAGGTTCATTTCCCAGCCCCGGTACCATTTTTTTAAAAAAGTGCTTTCTTACCCAAGTCAGCTGCCATGTGTTGAAGCAAGATGACGGGTGATCTCTGCCTGTTCTCTGCCTTCCCCTCTGGCTGTACTGTCTCCCTGAGCTCAGCTGAGGGCAGCCAGGCACTGGGCTTGTCTCTTACAAGGTCTCATCTCTCAGGCGCAGCTGCTCTGCTTTCTTCCCAAGTTCAGCTGCAAGCTCTCAAGCACATGGCTTCTCTCTCCCCGGGGCCTCAGCTCTTTGAGCCTCTCCTGTCACAAGGCAGCATCAAAAATGGCAGAGCTCTCTTTCCTGCGTGTTTCCGTTTTTTATCAGACCCAGCAAGAGGGCGGAGACTCTACCTGCATCACGCCTTACTGACGAAGTCCAGTTGAAAAGGTCTCACGCCCACAGGAGTGGACTGGCCCACAAACCAGTCTTTCTCTCTTTTTTTGATTCATAAAATAATTTCAAACTGCCACACAGCTTCATAAATCTTTGTATTCATGGCTTCTATTTTTTTTTTTTTTTTTTACTTTATCCCATTCAGAAAAGCTCTCCCTAGTCTTAGTTTATTTTGAAAGAACTGACCCAGGCTCTTTTCTGAGGCAGTCATGGTTTTCCCTTTGTTGTATATATATTTAAATCATATGAAATAGATTTTTGTGTAAGGAGTGAGGCAGGGACCCAAATTTGGTTTCTTCATCAATGTAGCTCTATACACCATTCATTAATTTTCTGATTCATTTGACGCCTCACTTTTAGTATATGTTAATTGCCACATACATTGGGGTCTGTTTCTGAATGCCGTTTGTCACCGCGTCTCAAAGCGCAGTGGAAGCCTTACTCAAGGCTCTCTGGGGGCTGTCAGGCAGTCTGGAGGCACTTGTTTTCCAAGGAAAATGGGACTCAGCCACTTGGTTTATAAATTTAAGAAATAAGATTAATTATGTTTTTCACAGAATCCCATTTCTTTCTCAGTAACTGTTATGTCTTCAAATGTTGCTCATGTGTTTGCCCCTCTCAGCTAACATTTATTTAACAGGGTACATTTTGTCACAAATAGTTAATTTGCATGTCACTTGTATTATTATTTTCATTTAAAAATGCTCTTCTTTGGCTCTTTCTGTTAGACTATGATATGCCCCAGCTCACTAAAATAGACCAGTGGCTCCAAAGTAATTCATTAAAGTATGAATGTGGCCTTTTGGGGCCGCCTCTCTTGGTTGAGGGGTAGAAGTCCAGCTGGCCATGGAGCAGAATGTCTGCCTGCCACCCCCGGGCAGCCAGCACGTGGCCACACGACCATCGGCTGCTCTCAGCCAGGCTCTGAGCCTGGAACGTCTCCATAAAGACTCGGGGTCTGGGAGGGGCTTTTCTGAGCATCCGGTGGTGGACTGGGAGGTCCAGGGGCTGCAGAGTTGAGCAGGTGACTGCCTGTTGCAGTGTCCTGTGACACTGCCCTGGCAAATAGCTCTTCCAAGGGGTCCTCGATGTCCCTGCCCCTTATTCTTATCCTCGTCTCAATTCCATGAGCCACCAAGATCCAATTAATTCCATCTCTGCTTAAGTAGCCATCTTTGTTGTTAGTACAGAGCCCAGAAAGAAAAGTGCATAGGAAATATAGCAGTGACATTTTCTTGGACTGGTAGGCTGTCTGCTCCTGGGACTCAATATATTCTCAGTGATAAAATTCGGCCAAATAGTGGTATATTTGTGTTCTATGCTGCGTAACAAATGACCACAGCCTTGTAAAGGTTGAAACAACATACACTCATTATCTCCCAGTTTTTGAGGGTCAGGAGCTTGGGCAAGGCTGCAGTCAG
The DNA here is from genome assembly GCA_029593785.1 of Cabassous unicinctus. Classification (NCBI taxonomy): domain Eukaryota; kingdom Metazoa; phylum Chordata; class Mammalia; order Cingulata; family Chlamyphoridae; genus Cabassous; species Cabassous unicinctus. The sequence goes on from JAQZBX010004879.1 coordinate 28,599, forward strand.
GTGTTGGCCAGACCGAGTTCTCATCTGGAGGCTCAGCTAGGGAAGGGTCTGCTCCCAAGCTCACTCAGATCACAACAGAATTCAGTTCCTGTAGCTGCTGACACGTGGCAGCTTGCTTCTTCAAAGCCAGTATGGAGAAAAGGACCTGGAGCAAATCTTCTCTCAAAACGAGAGTCTTATGTAACCTAAGAGAATCATCCCGTCACCTTAGCCATGTTCTATTGATTAGAAGCAAGTCTGAAGTCCCCCACTCATGCTCAAGGGGTGGGGATCACACAAAGGTGCCAACAGTGATCCCAGGGCCACTTAGAGTCCCCACAAGTAGCAGGAAGCCAGCAAAGCTTCCATGTCCATTTCAAAGGCAATGACAATCACATGGCTCCAGAACAAGGTCAAAATAACATTTTTAGTATACAGTTGATGCATTATTTCCGTAAAGGTGGAGAAGAAACCACAAGTACTGAGGCCGTCCTCATAGCAGGAGACGTAAGTCATGGTATTTCCGACAACTTGATAGTCAACCACAAAGTCAGTCATCACTATTAAGTTTTAAAGAGGGGAAAAAAGTACTAAGAACAATGGTTTGCACATAGTTAGCACTAGGAAAAGGGTTGTTAAAGAAATAATGAACATGTATATGTTAAAACAAGGAAAGCAGGAAGAGCTATTTTAAAAATTGCTTTATCAAAATTGTCAAATGACAGTGCTTTGGTGGTGCAATTGAAATCTCACATTCCCTAGGTATGTGTTTGTTTTGAATATCCAGTACCATTTGGCAGAGCCACGGAAGACTGACTGCCATTCCATTGTTCTGCATTTGTGGGTTCAGATGTGTAAACCAAGTAGAAAGAGAATTAAGGAAATTTCTGAAAATTGAACCTCTCTAATGGCTCAATATATCAATCTAGATATACTGATCAAGATTAAGAATTGCAAATATATCATTTCTCAATGATAATGGTGATGCTGATGAGATGCTGATGATGGTGGTGATGGTGGTGAAGATGGTGATGAAGATTGTGTAATGATGGTGGTTATGGTGGTGATTATGATGATGGATATTGTGATGATGATGATAGTAATGATAATGAAGATGGTGATGACGGTAATGATGATGAAGGTGATGATTATGATGGTGGTGATGGTGGTGATGGTGGTGATGATGATGAAGATTCTGATGGTAGCGATGGTGATAGTGGTGATGATGCTTATGATGAAGATGGTAATGCTGGTGATGATGATGATGATGACGATAACAGTGATATGATGATGGTGGTGATGATGGTGATGGCAATGAAAATAGTAGTGCTGGCAAAGCTGGTGGTGGTTTGTTAATTAAAAGATCATTCCAGATAGAGGGAATAGCAGGTAGAAAGCTTCTGAAGGAAGAATGTGTTTGCCCTCTTAAGGAATGCAAAGAGGCCTGTGGGGCTGGAACAGGATATGAAGATGAGAACTGAAAGGTGGCCCTGCTGGTCCCTGCAAGGGCGCTGGCTTTAATCTGAGCAGAATGGAAAGTCATTGCAATGCTCAGTAATGACTTTCTGTAAGAACTCTGACAGTACTCAGTGACAGACCCTGAGAAAGAACCCCCAGGCTGTAGTGTACACTTATAATAGAGTCTTTCATGAGACTACTAGAACGTATGCCGGGGCAACTGAGATTATATATGTACTTTGGTCTCTGGCTCAAATGGTAGAAATAAAACTACAATTAAGGTAAGTATACCAATTTTGAGTTAATTTTTCTCTTTATATTAAGCAGTAATAATCACCTCAGACATATATTCACTAAAGAAAAAAATACAAAATACTTTAAAAAAAAGAACAGACAAGTTAGAAGATCAATATTTACTTAGCAAGAGGGTTTGTCACATTTTTCTTTCAAATATATTAAGAACACCAGTCCACCCAAAGAAGGTTTCTTGTGTTTAAAGGAGGACAAGCGCCTATTGTACACTACTCTCTGTAGCCAGTGAGATAAATCCCTTTGTTTTACTATTTTCCTGTTCAACTGCATATTTGTCCCAATAATCCTTAGTTTACTTAATTTATTATGTTCCAAAATTATAGATTGTTTGTAGTTTCCCCCAACAACTATGAATGATGCTACCTTTTTAATTGTAATATTCGCTTTACCCCTGTGTCAAGAAATAAAATTATTCTGTGTAGCCCCAGAGCCTCAAACAAGGGTTGATAAAGTCCATTGACTCTGCGTAATTGTGAATGGCTCTTTAAACAGTGTCCACTCTTCTTCTGAATGCATTTTGCATCGTTCCGTATTTCTGTTTTTATTAGCCTTTAATGACCTCCCTTGTCAGACAACCATTGCTATGAAGCAAATGAATGGATGGGATGTGCCTAGACTGATGGAACATTTTACACAAACATAGCAGAGCTTTATATTGCCAGAAGAGAATTAATCGTCAGCTTCACCACTTTGGGAATCTGCCTTCATGCTGACAAGGCTGCCACTGCTCAAAACATTGGAAAAGCTACCAAGTGAAAATACATACAGCGCCTTTTTAAATGCGACATAAAGAAAACAATTATTTTCGGTCCACACTTTGTTTTATGTCCATGTAGATCACCTGGCTTTACTTTCATATGTAAATAAGATTTGGCCACTTTAAAAAGAGTCACCTGTGCTGGGGAAAAAGCCTTTGGTTTTGGGGTGATCAGTCTTGAATCATGTGTGAGAGGTGACTGAATCTCCATCAGATGATGGCTGGAGCCCGTGCCAAAGCCACGTGGGTAAGGACAGAGGTGGATTGTGGAGCACGATTGACGAGCTTGAGCCACTCGATCAAGGACTCTGCCCTAGACGCTTTACCAACTTTACCAACGAGGCCACAATCAAGCCTCATGACAAGCCCACAAGTTGCTCACTGCTTTCATTTTCATTATTCAGGGAGGGAACTGGGACAGAGGGAGGTTAAGCAACTTCCTCAAAGATCCAGAGCAACAGGTCAAAGAGGGAGGATTTGGGCTGAGCCTGGAGTTTGTGCGCTGAAGTTTTACGTGCGGCCTCCGTTCAAAGTAGGACGTTCATTGATTTGAACTTCCGTCCCCAATTTGCTAAAGTCAACTATCTCCTTAATGCATGTCAGAGTATAAATTAAGCATGTAATTTTAGACTAAAATGCAGTATCGTTTTTTTCAAACCTATGTCTGTATGAGATTTTCCCCGATTTTGTATGAGATTGCAAAGTTGCATAGAACTTACACGAACACTGTCTAAGTCACAAAAAACTTTTAAGAGCTTTTGAAGATTGTTGTCATGCAGAAAACATTCTCTGACTACAATGCAATCAAGGCAGAAGCCGGGCCGCCTTAAAGCAGCGCTCTGGTTCCCAGCTGGAGGACAGCTTGCCCTTATTCATAGCCTCAGCTTCCTCCACTGGTTCTCGTTTGATAGTCATCCCTCTGGCTGGAGCGCTGACTCCCATGGGAAAGACATCTAACAGCTCTGTTGGATCAGGAGCACTTTCTAGAAAACAGATGCACACAGTAAAGTTAACCAGGTGGCTTGGAACCAAGCAGACTGGAAGACAATCCCCAAAGGCCCAGAAGAGAGACCCAAGAGAGCAGCGGGCAGTCTCGCTGCAGGCAGTGAGCCCGGAGCTGTGGCGGGAGGTGGGCCAGACCTGGTAGGACGGCGCGAAGCCTTTAGAGGGGACTGGGTTTTGTGTTCCTCCTGCTTTAACCCCCAAACGATCACTTCCTGTTTCAGGAAGTTCTTTTTTGTCAATGAATATACTCTCACTTCTCATTTTGAAAAATCTTAAAGACATTTTAAAAAACAAAGGACAGTATTAGGCAGTTGCCTAGATGAAACTTAGTTCTACCTTTTCTTCCTGCAACTAAAGAATGCCTAGATCTTCGTGCATTTCAGTAGAAAACACTGTCCCAACCGTGTGCGGCCAGCAGCTAGCTGAAGACAAGTGGCATATAGGTTCTCAGGGGTCAGGTGCACCGGGCTTTTCCCTAATTGTCTCTGGACCCTTGGTTCAGAATGCCCTTTCCTATTTCACTAACTATATCCCCAACCCCTCGGTGAGGTCAAGATGCACTGGCAGGAAATAGCGTTTCAATCAGCACTCTACTGTTTCTAAAGACCTAACTCCTGTGTCTTTTGAAGGGGCAGTTCTTTATTGTCCGAGCTGCAAGTGCACTTGCTTTGGGAGGCACTTTGAGAAACTAAACACAGTGGTCAGCTGGCCACAGCAATGGATAATGATGTTAACACTAATAAATCAAATTGACAAAAAAAAAAAAACATTTCATTTGAGTCAAGAGTTTGAACCCTCTGATCTGCAAATCTCTTACTGGAAGTGCAATCCTAGATTCTGGTTTGGGCATCCCTTGTTTCATTGCTTGTTTTTGCTGTTTATTAATTGGCTCGGGAATTGTTCATGAGCACCAAGACGCTCAAGGCAACACGAAGATGACTCGATTTATGTTGTATTTCAGGTTATTTCATACTAAATTATTTTAGAATTAACTACAGTAACAATATTATATATTGCATACATAAGAGTGAATTGAGTATATTATTTTTGTTTTACAGACTGATCATTGATAATCAATTTATCCAAATTTCTGCCTAAACAGATCTTTTATTTTAGATTAAATATTTTAGAAATAATATATCCACTGTCTCTTTGGCTTCAGAATTGTTTGGTATAACATAATTTCAAGCCATATTTAAAAATCACTTTTTTAGGAGAGTATTTTAGTGATTCAATTCAGAAATAAGTAAAAAAAAAATCAGTAGATGGGTTCATATTTTGAACAGATTGCTTATGCAAATTGGTTGGTTTATAGTCCAAAAATAAGTAACATGAATTTAGTTCAGTTTGGAATTGAATAAATTTTGGTACCATTCCTTTGTAGAGTCAAGTCATTAATTATTGCAACATTATAACAATCAATTGTTGTAACAATTGATCATTTATATCTGTCATGGACACTGACAGCATAATGTGCCTTCAGGGGACTTTAACAGTGAGCTCCACAAAGTCCTGATATCACTAGAGTTAAACCGAGATAAAAGTATGAAAAACTATATACTCAGCTAACAAATGTTCAGATCAGATAATGGCCTTTAATTTCCACTGTTGCTTACCATTTAAAAACCCAACCACTAGGTATCTTTATTCTAGCACTTTAGAATGTTAAAGGTTTTCTTTGAAATGCACATTGAGTTTACAAGCTGCCATTTAGTGCTCTGTTCCCTGATGGATTGATATTAAATAAAGCACTGGGAAGAGGTCAGCCAGCACAACTGGCTTCTCCTTTGCATAAGCCCCCATGTCATGTTGCCTGCTGGATATCAAAGAGATTAGAGGCAGCCTGATTTCAGATCAAAAGGCAAGCATCTGACTACCCCAGGGTTTTAACTTTTTTTTTTCTCATTACAAAAAGTAATTCAACAGAATTCTAAATAAAATGCAATTTTAATGAACCAATGTGGGGTGTCTAATACTCCAAGCTGTTAGACATTCACGCTTTTTACATGTATTGAAAATAAAAGTCAACTTATTTTTGAAGAATGTTTAACGTACACTAAAATTTTGCACAGTGTAAAGCTATCAATCTGTTTTATTATAACATATTTAGACCCAGATGACTTTTAGTGGCATTTCCTTGGACACATGAATGCTTTAGGCTTGTTTTGCTCCTTAATAGAAAGCATTGCTCGGTTAAGGCTAGACCTAGTACTGGGAAGTGCTGTTGCTAGTTTCATGTCATAGGTCCAGCATCCCCAGGCTAGAAGAAGGGTAAGAATGTGGCAAATGCATTTGGAAGCTTTTGTATTAAGTGCTGAATTTCTCATAGGAGGAAAACATTTCTGGTGAATGTATAAGAACAGCTGTGCTAGCTTTTCTAAATCTCCATTTTTTCCATTTTTGAGCATACAGCTATGATAAATGGCACAATTTTTACTTTGAGGTAATGTCCTTTATATCAATAGAGAATAATAAATTATTTAATAAATAGTATTGTCATTATTTACTAACAGTTTGGAGGAGAATGTGTATGCCTACCTCACACCCCATACAAAGATGAATTACAGGTGAATTAAATATCTGTACGTAAAAAATTAAAAAGTACCAGAAGAAAATATTTTTAAATACCACTAGAATATGTGAATATCATTCCTGAATATGACACCAATATCAGAAACCATGAAATAAATAGTTGAGTCCTGAATAGTCAATCTTGAAAAAGAAGAGTGAAGTTGAAGGACTCACACTTCCTGATTTCAAAATTTACTACAAAGCTACAGTAATTAAAACACTGTGGCACCGGGATAAAGATAGACATATAGACAAATGGAATAGAATTGAGAGTCCAGAGATAAATCCACACACCTATGGACATTGATTTTGACAAGGATGCCAAGTCCAATCAAGGGGAAAGACTAAGTCTATTCAACAATTGTGCTGGGACAACTGGAAATCCATATGCAAAGAATGAATTTGGATTCCTACTTCTCACCATATAAAAATTAATTCAAAATGGATCATTGACCTAAATAGAAGATCTAATACTATAAAACTCTTTAAAAACATAAGGAAATCTCTTCCGGACTTGTATTAGACCATGGATTTTTAGATTTTACACCAAAAGCACAAGCAACAAAAGAAAAAGTAGATGAGAGTACTTCATCAAAATTTTAAAATTTTGTGCATCAAAGAACATTATCAAGAAAGTGAAAAGATAGCTTACAGAGTGGTAGAAAATATTCTGAAACCATCTATCTGAAAAGGGTTTACTATCATTAATAGATAAAGAGCTCCTACAGGAAGCGGATGTGGCTCAAGCTGTTGGGCTCCCGCCTACCATGTAGGAGGGCCTCCTGGTGAAAAGCAAGCTGGTCCGCGCAGAGAGCTGGCCCATACAGAGTGGTGGCGCCCGCGGAGAGCTGACCTGCACGGAGAGGTGGCCTGTGCGGAAGCTGGCGCAGCAAGGTGACACAACAAAAAGAGACACAGAAGGGAGACAATAAGAGACACAGCAGACCAGGGAGCTGAGGTGGCGCAAGAGACTGAGTGCCTCTCTCCATTCCGGAAGGTCCCAGGATTGGTTCCCGGTGCTGCCTAAAGAGAAGACAAGCAGACACAGAAGAACACACGGAGAGCAGACAGCGAGCACAAAACAATGGGGGTGTGGGAATAAAGCTTTTAAAAAATGAAAGAAATACAACTCTACAACAAAAAGACAAATAACCTAATGAAAAAAAGGGGGGGGCGAAGGATTTGAATAGACAATTCTCCAAAGAAGATATACAACAGGCCAATTAGCACATGAAAAGATGCTCACCATCATTAGCCATTAAAGACGTGCAAGTTAAAATACAGTGAGATACCACTTCACACCCAGTAGAATGAATATTAAAAAATGAAAGTTACAAATGGTGCTAAGGAAGTTGGTGGGAATGCAAAAGGGTGCAGCCACTGTGGAAAACAGTTCGGTGGTTGCTCACAAAGTTAAATATAGAATTATTATATGCTCCAGCAATTCCACTTCTAGGTATATACCCAAAATAATTAAAAGCAGGGGCTCAGACAAATATTTTTCCATCAATGTTCATTGCAGCATTATTCCCAATAGCCATAAGTGAAAGCAACAAGTATCTGTCAACCAATGAATGGGCAAAATGTGGTCTATCCATACAATGGAATGTTATCCAGCCACGAAAGAAATGAAGTACTTGTCCATGCTACAACATGGATGAGCCTTGAAGACATCATGTTGAGTGAAATCAGCCAGACACTAAAGGACAAATATTTTGTGATTGCTCTTATATGAAATACTCAGAATAAGCCAATTCATAGAGACAGAAAGCAGAACGGTGGTTACCAGAGTGGGGCGGGGGTGGGGTACTCTTGCTAAATGAGTAGGCGCTTCGGTTAGGGATGATGAAAATGGCCTAGAAATAGAAGGTGGTGGAAGTTGCACGATATTGTTAATGTACGTAATGTTGCAGAATCATCCACTTAAAATGGTTATAATGAGACTTACGTATATTTTACCACAATTAAAATAAATAAAATTAATTTTAATAAAGAAATGATTGAAAGTTTTGACTACCTGAAATTTTAAAACAATTTTAAATAAGGAAAGGTAAAAGATTAAAACAGAGGGAACTATTTTTGCAGGTATATACATGTAGGGACAATGGCAGAAATACTTTTTTTTAACAAATCAATTTTATTGATACATATTAATAAAGCAGAAACCCATCTAAAGTGTACAAACAATGGTATTTGGTATAATCACATAGTTGTGCACTCATTGCTTCAGTCATTCTTAGAGCATTTTCCTTATTCTAATAATAATAAACAACACAAAACATGCATGAAAACTAAAAATATCTCATCGCCTCTCAGTCTCTCTGTGCTTCCCCTGCCGTACACAGCTGCTATTGTTTCCGTCTCTCTAGTTTATTTGTATTTATATTTTGTAAAAACAGTCATATATGTAATACCACCAATATTCGTATTTCACATGAGGTTTCACTATGCTATACAGTCCCAAGTTACACGTTTTAGCTCTCCTTCTATTAATACACATGACCTCAGACTTTCCCTTTCAACCACTGTCGTACCCAAATAATGACTCTGCTAGTTACAAACACTATGATGTGCTTTCACCATTTCTATTCATTTCCAAAGATTTACAAACAACCTTTTTACCAATTCTTCACAGATTAACCCTAAGCTTTCCATTTTCTACCATCATTCTATTTTCTGGTGACCTATATTCTAATTATTAAGTCCATGATTTTATACAATATAGTTTATATAGGGAGTTCATACAGTATTTGTCCTTTTGTGTCTGGCTTGCTTCACTCAATGTCCTCCAGGTTCATCCATGTTGTCATATGCTTCACAACTTCATTACTTCTTACTGTTGTATAATATTCCATCATGCGTATACACCATATTTTGTTTATCTGTTCAACAACCTGGGTTGTTTCCATCTTTTGGCAATTGTGAATAATGCTGCTATGAACATCGGTGTGCAGATGTCTGTTTGTGTCACTGCTCTCAGTTCTTCTGGGTATATATCTAGCAGTGGTATTGCAGGGTCACGTGGTAAATCTATATTCAACTTCTCTAGGAACTGCCAAACAGTCCTCCACAGTGGCTGTACCATTTTATATTCCCACCATCAGTGAATAAGTGTTCCCATCTCTCCACATCCTCTCCAACACTTGTAGTTCTCTGTCTTTTTAATAGTGGCCATTCTGATAGGTGTGAAATGATATCTCATTGTATTTTTGATTTGCATTCCCCTAATTGCTAGTGATGTTGAACATTTTTTCATGTGTTTCTTCTCCATTTGTATTTTTTCTTTTGGACAATTTTCTGTTCACTCTTTAGCCCATTTTTTAATTGGGTAGTTTCTCTTTTTATTGTTGAGTTGTAGTACCTCTTTATAGATCATGGATATTAAGCCCTTATCAGATATGTGATTTCCAAATATTTTCTCCCATCGAGTTAGCTGCCTTTTCACCCTTTTGACAAAGTCCTTTGAGGTGTAAAAGTGTTTAACTTTGAGGAGGTCCCATTTATCTATTTTTTCTTTTGTTGCTCGTGCTTTGGGTGTAAGGTTTAAGAAACTACCCCCTACCACAATATCTTGAAGATGTTTTCCTACATTTTTTTCTAGGAGTTTTATGGTTGTCGCTTTTATATTTAGGTCCTTGAGCCATTTTGAGTTCATTTGTGTATAAGGTGTGAGATGGGGTCCTCTTTCTTTCTTTTGGGTATGGATATCCAGTTCTCCCAGCATCATTTGTTGAACAGATTGTTCTTGGCTCGGCTGGGAGGGTTTGATAGCTTTGTAAAAAAATCATTTGGCCGTAGATGCGAGGGTCTATTTCTGAGTTCTTGATTTGGTTCTATTGGTCAATCTGTCTGTCTTTATACCAGTACTGTGCTGTTTTTCACCACTGTATTTAAGTAATATGCTCTAAAGTCAGGAAGTGAGAGTACTCCCACCTCCTCCTTTTTAAAGACATTTTTGGCTATTCAGGGGCCCTTCCCCTTCCAAATAAATTTGATAATTGGCTTTTCCATTTCTGGAAAAATACGGCTTTGGGGATTTTTATTAGGGTTGTGTTGAATCTGTAAATCAGTCTGAGTAGACTTGACATCTTAATGATATTTAGTCTTCCCATCCATGAGCATGGAAAGTCCTTCCATTTATTTAAGCCTTCTTCAGTTTCTTTTAGCAATATTTTGTAGTTTTAGGAATATAGGTCCTTTATGTCATTGGTTAAATTTATTCCTAAATATTTTAGAAGTTGCTATTATAAATGGATTTTTTTCCTGATTTCCTCATCAGATTGCTCATCAGTAATGTAAAGAAAAACTTGATTTTTGCACTTGAATTTTGTATCCCACCACTTTGCTGAACTCGTCTATTAGTTGTACTAGCTTTCTTGTGGATTTTTCAGGATTTTCTAGATATAGGATCATATCATCAGTGAATAGTGAAAGTTTTACTTCTTCCTTTCCTATTTGGGTGCCTTTTGTTTCTTTATGTAGCCTAATTTTTCTAGCTAGAACTTCTAGCACAATATTGAATAATAATGGTGACAGTGGGCATCCTTGTCTTGATCCTGACTGATCTCAGAGGGAAAGCTTTCAGTTTTTCACTGGAGTACAATGCTAGCTGCAGGTTTTTCATATATGCATTTTACCATATTGAGAAAGCAAACTTCTATTCTTATATTTGGAGTGTTTTTATCAAGAAAGGATGCTTTATTTTGTCAAATGCCTTTTCAGCATCAGTCGAGAGGATCATGTGCATTTTCTTCCTTAATTTATTAATGTGGTTTATTACACTAATTGATTTTCTTGTGTTGAATCACCCTTGCATACCTGGGATAAAATACATTTGATCGTGGTGTATAATTCTTTTAATTTGCTTTCGGATTCAGTTTGCAAATCTTTTGCTGAGGATTTTTGCATCTATATTCATTACAGATATTGGTCTGTAATTTTCTTTTTGTGTAGTATCTTTTATCTGGTTTTGATATTAGGGTGATGTTGGCTTCATAGAATGAGTTTGGTAGCGTTCTTTCCTGTTCAGTTTTTTCGAAGAGCTTGAGAAAGATTGGTATTAGATCATCTTTGAATAATTGGTAGAATTCACCTTTGAAGCCTGGGTTCAAAACCTGGTCCTGGGTTTTTCATCTTGGGAGGTTTTTGATGACTGTTGCAATCTCTTCACTTGTGATTGGTTTGTTGAGGTCTTCTATTTCTTCTAGGGTCAGTCGGTCTTCCTGTGTTTCTAGGAATTTGTCCATCTCGTCTACATTTTCTTGTTTTTTGGCATACAGTTGTTCATAGTATCCTCTTATGATCTCTCTTATTTCTGTGGGGTCAGTGGTAATGTTCGCCCTCTCATTTCTGATTTTATTTATTTGTGTTTTCTCTCTTTTTTTCTTTGTCAGTCTAGTTAAGGGTTTGCCGATTTTGCTGATCTTCTCAGAGAACCAACTTTTGGTTTTATTGATTCTATTTTTTGTTGTTGTTGTTTTTCTCAATTTCATTTATTTCTGCTCTGATCTTTACATTTCTGCTCTGATCTTTTACATATTTACTGAATTCTTTTGCAATTTTTCCCTTGACCCAATGGGGATAGTGTGTTGTTCTATCCCCATGTATTTATGAATTTTCCCTTTTTCCATCATTATTAATTTCCAGCTTCATTCCATTATGATCAGAGAAAGTGTTTTGTATAACTTCAGTTTTTTTAAGTTTGAGAACTGTCTTGTGACCCAACATATGGTCTATCCTGGAGAAGGATTCATGAGTACTTAAAAAGAATGTACTTCCTGCTGTTTTGGGGTGCAGTGCTCTATAAATGTCTGTTAGGTCTAGTTCATGTGTCATATTATTCAAGCTCTCTGTTTCTTTATGTATCACCCGTCCAGATGTTCTATCCAATACTGAGAGTGGTGTATTGAAGTCTCCATCTACTATTATAGAGATGTCTATTTCTCTATACAGTTTTGCCAGGGTGTGCCTCCTGTACCTTGTTGCCCAGGTTGGGTGCATAAATATTTATTATAGTTATTTCTTCTTGTCGAATTGCCTCTTTAATTAATATCTAATGCCCTTCTTCGTCCAGGGGTTTATCCAAGCTTAATTTCTTGGGGGGGAGGGGAGCCCTTCCTGGCCGCCACAGGGGTTTGGTAGCTCACATTCGTTGTTTCAGGTTCTTCGTCTCTCTGTCCCTCACCCTCCTGGGGGTTGTGTAGCCCTGCCCTGGTCTGCTGACCCCCAAAGCAGGCTCCTCGGACAGCTTTTGGATCTTTCTCCATTGTTTTTGTGAGCGAGTTGTGCTCTGCCTGCCTACCCTGACACCATCTTCCCAGAACTCCAGAAACACTTCTTAAAAGCTTTTATATCAAAATGTGTGTCCATTCCTTGAACAGGTGGTTAGTGGACACCTAGGCCAGGTACACAGAAGATACAGATTAGACAAAGATGGACTCCACGGGCACCAAATACACAGTTTAATTTCTCTTGTTAGAGTGTCTATGTCAGTAAATGGGTTATTTTTAAATTATAAAACTATATCCAAGTTTAAAACCTCTAAATAGTACAAGTATTATCTAACATTAATATCATAATGTCATAGCATAACTCCTTAAAGATTATTGACTTTTAAAAATAAATTAAGTAGCTCCCAGATATCCTAGTGTACTAAGTGGCAGCCCTCTACCTCTAACTGCGTCATTCGCCGACGCAGGCCCGGACACCCCCACGCACACACTCCCCTGTTCTAATACAATGCGGCGGCTTCTTAGGGATAAAAACTGAAAAGAAGGTGTCCCGTTTTGCACGTTTTACTACGAGCTGCAGTTCCCTTTCCTGTGTTCCTGGAACAAAGAGAAGATAATTCGAATTCCAACTTTCTCGAGATGCCAAGAAGGGCAGGTGCACTCTGACATCAGCTTTAAAGCAAACACCACCTGTGAGAGGATCTGAGGCAGCTCCCCTAGCACTGCCGTCTCGCCCGCTGGAAGATACACGGGAAAAGCCTTCTCTGCTCTCGGCATGGAGTCATGCTGAGCGTGGCAGCTCCAACGCCAGAGCTGGGTTTCAGCACAGCAAAGAACATTTCCCCTTTGTTGTGATGCTGGAGCTAAAGTAACAGTCTGTGACTATTGCTGTTGCCCTTTGTAGTGGACGTTTCTTAAGCACGCACAGTGAGGTGAGGCCCACCCCTAAAGAATTTTAAGACATGGGCTTGGCAAGTCTCTAAAGATTTAGTCTTCACCTTGCTGTCAGCAGCTACACTTTTTCTAAGCTCTAAAAAGCACAAAACCCAGAATTACTCTAGGTCCCCGTGAAGATGGGGAACGTTCTGTAGGCACTGGCTGCCGGTGCCCTGTAGTTTACACTGGGAACAGTCCGCCATGCTTGTGTGCGTCAGGGTTCTCCAGGGACTCAGAACAGGAGGGTGCACGTGTATGTAGGTGGTGAATTATTTCAACGCATTGGCTCACGCAGTTGTGGGGGCTGGCAAACCTGAAATCTGTCGGTCAGAAAGGTGGGCTGGGAACTCGGGCAGGAGTTCGTGTTGCATTCTCGCCACAGGCCTGCACGCTAGAAAACAGGCAGGATTTTCTCTTCTCCAGGAAACCTCAGTTCTGGCACTTAAGGCTGTCACCTGACTGGATGAGCCCCCCATTATCAACATCCTTTGTATAAGCCCCCAGATTCGAGCCACGGCCATGGCATCCCACCAGGCGTTTGGTTGAGTAAGTGGCTCCGAGAGCCTGGCCACGTGGACCCGAGGCTGACCGTGCCTCTCACACGGGCACCGAGGGGGCTTCATTGTGGTCGGCACCTCCCTTCCTTCCCTGAGATGTAGGTGGTATCACCCCATTTTGCAGATGAGGAAATTGAGATGCAGAGAAATTTAAAATCTTGCTAAGTTCACACGGCTACTAAGGAACAGCGAGAGTCAAAGCCAGAGCACCTGACTCCAAAGCAGGTGGCCTTTTCCCTCCCAGAAGTCCTGCGCGCAGTGGGACACTCCGCCCCGCATGCGCTCAGTGTGCCTACGGTTGCCAGGTCCCAGGCTAGGCTGAGGCTGTGCTGGGGAGAGGCCCGCTGGGGCCCATGTTCCACCGAACAGATGAAGGTTCAGCCTCAGTAAGTGATGCGGAGAAAGGGCAGGAGGCGCGAGGGAGCGGGATGGCGGGAGGGGGTCAGGGAGCCTCCCTGAGGTGGCTGCGCTGGGCCCAGGGGGTGAGGCCCAGCCCTCGTTTGCGGGAGGAGCCCAGGGGACAGAGGCAGCAGTAGTGCCGATGCCCTGAGCGGGCGCGTCCTTGTCACCGCGGCCGCACGGGAGGCCGGTGCAGCTGGACGGGGGTGGGACAGGGCCAGCCAGGGCCGCGGCGGCCGGGAGGAACTGGGGAGGGCTGCCTGGTGGGCTGATGGCGTGAGGGGGCAGACCAGGGGGCTGGGGCCTGCAGCCCGGCTGTCTCCCACATCGTGGGGACAAGGCCCTGCCCGCATGGGTGGTCGTTCCCTATGAGGGAGGCCATGGCCCTGCTTGCATTTTTCTGCGAGCTTGCTGAGCCACCGCTTGGCCTTTTTAAGGAGGGCGTGCATCCTAATTCTGGATAGCTCTCTCACAGGAATTAAATCCATAGGACAGTGGAAGGATCTGATTGTGAACTGGGAATAACTGGAGAGGGGCGACAGAGCAGACCGAGATGCAAAGGGGCTGCTGGGGAGACCGGCAAGGCGCTGGCTCGGGGAGGGTGCTTAGGGCGCCTGGAGTCTCCGGAAGCTCATTGGGGCCTTCAGGAGCCAGCAGCGGGCGTTCCCCAGGGCTCGGAGCTCCGGACTCTAACTGGCCAGCTGCACGAGGAAGGCCTGAGGCAGGCCCTGCATGCCCTCTCCAACCCTCCCCCGTCTGCGCATGCCTGGGTGTGCGCATAGGTGTGTGTGCATACAGGTGGGCACACAGGCATGTGCATATAGGTGTGCATGTGTGTATATAGGTGTGTACATATGTGTGCACATAGGTGTGTGCACACATGCATGTGCATATAGGTGTCGTGTGTATAGGTGTGTACATGTGTGCATATACCTATGTGCACACACAAGTGTGTGTGTACAAGGCATGTGCATATAGGTGTCACATGTGTGTGTACAAGGCATGTGCATATAGGTATCACATGTGTGCATATAGGTGTCACATGTGTGTGCACACAGGCATGTGCACAGAGGCGTTACATGTGTATAGGTGTGTACATGTGTGTGCACGTGGGGGGTGTCTGCCCCACAAGGTCCCTGAGACCCCCCTTCCTCCCTAGGCCTGGGAGGGCTGCACGGAGCAGCTGCCACCCCATCCCTCTCCCTGCTGGAGGAAAGGACTCCTGCCTGCCTGGCATCAGGGACATTCCAGCAGGGGCAGGGGTGGGGTGGGGGGGCAGCTGGGCCTGAATCCAAGGACGGGCAAGACGGGGTCCAGTGAGGTTCCTGCCGCGGCTTTAAAGTGCTGGTGAACAGCATGAGTCTCCTTCCTTCCTAGAGGGAATCCGCGCACGTGATAGCAGTTTGGCCGTCTCAGGCTCCCACCTGGCCGCGCTGGCCAGGTGCCCTCAGGCACACCATTTCCAACCAGATTTGGGCAGGACGCACCTGGAAGGCGTAGGAGCTCCAGGTCTTCCCAGCAGCCCTTGGATGGGGGCACTGAGCAAGTCCCTTTGTCCTGGGTGTCCCAGAAGTGTCCCCGTGGCATCCAACTTTGCCTCGGGGCACCTCTGGAAAGGGATTTGGAAAAGCTGTCCCAGCGCCCTGGGGCCCTTCCCTCCTCCTAGGAGCAGGCTGCTGCCTCCCTCCCCTGTGACCAAGACCTGCATGCTCTGTCCTGGAGCTCCTCTCGTGGCCTGGAGCGAGGGGAAGGGGGCTCCTCCACCGCAACGGCCAAACCCGGCAGCAGACAGGAGCCGGGCAGGCCTTCAGGCCGCCTGCCATGGCCTGGGGGACACAGTTCACCCCAGGTGCCTGGTCCCTTTCTGACAGGCCTTCCTGAATGGAGGTTAGCCTGCTCCACAGACAGGTATCTCAGTAAAGATGCGGAAGAAAAACAACCACTAAATAAGAGATGGGCAGAGAGAATGGAATGTGTCACTAATTATAGGCTGCCTCCATCTGCTCTCCCAGGTGCTCCTTGGGGAGAAAACATCTGAAGCAAAGATTTACAAATCATTGTATGGAAGCCACAGAATTTGTGAAAAAAAGCTGAAGGGAAAAAGACATTTGCAATAATGTGTTTACATTTACAATTTCCTTTTTGTTCATGTTTCAAATTTAGTTCTTTACTTTGCACCTGTTACCAAATAGGAGCTTTTATCTCACCACAGAGAGACAAGTTCTTTGTACCCCGTAACAACACGTCCTTAGTTTCTTGGTCAAGCTGTTTACTGAGCATCAAATCTTCACTTTTCACGAAGTGCCTCCTACAAATTTGCCATGTGAGAGGTGGAAGGAGCACAGAAAGAGTAGATAAAGCTGTTTTCTCCCCATTGTAGCAAAATTAGGCCCCCATCAAGAAGGAGGAAGGAGAGTCATTTACTCCACTAGCTGAAGTTCTAATTCCAAACTGATAACAGAGGGAACTATTTAAGGAAGAAAAGCCAGCGGAGCAGAGGAGAAAGCAGGGGCTAAATCACACCCGAGACGTCTCCTCCTAGCTCAGGGGTTCTTTGCCAGTCAGGTGATATGAATGCTACTGTAATTTATTTATTGCATACGTTCGTAAGTGAAGGAAATGCTAGATTTCAGTTAGAGGTCAGAGAAAATGTGGATAATGCGTTGATTTTTTTTTTTCAATTTAAGCTCACAGACCCCCTGAAATCTTTCCATGGACCCCTTGGGGGTCCATGGACCCCTGGTGAAGAACCCCTGTCCTAGCTGGACTGCAGAGGGGGCACAGTCCCAGGGAAAGGGCACGGGGTTTGGGGACATGCTGGGGTCATTGTCCTCCCCCAAACCAGGGACTTCTCTGCCTTTGGCAGCTCAGCCCAGGAGCTCTCAGGCTCCTCTCTGCAAGCTGCGTGTCCGTCAAGGCTCTCCCACGTCTGAAGGTCGGATTTTGTGATTTCATGATGTGACCTAGAATTCTCTGGGGCAAGAATACTAATTAAATGAGGGTAGGTAGAAGGAGTTGTAGTTGTTTG
The DNA here is from genome assembly GCA_029593785.1 of Cabassous unicinctus. Taxonomy (NCBI): domain Eukaryota; kingdom Metazoa; phylum Chordata; class Mammalia; order Cingulata; family Chlamyphoridae; genus Cabassous; species Cabassous unicinctus. The sequence goes on from JAQZBX010004879.1 coordinate 45,831, forward strand.
AATACTGTGTCCAATGTTTTGATTGATGTCTTTGAAGAAGAAGAAATCTTGTGACTTTTCACAGAAACACAAAATGATGAGCAAAACAGATGTGTTAATTCCAGAAATGGAGTTCAAGAATTCACCGCCAGGTTCCAGTGCAGAGGCATGACTGACCATTGTTTAAATTTAGGTATTTTGAATGTCGGTTGACCAGAAGTTCAATTTGAGCCAAGTCTGACGGGGTTACTTTTTTTACATTTTTAAGAATAATTTACATACAGTGAAATGCACAGACTTTAAGAGAAGAATTCAGTGAGTTTGGACAATTGTATACACCCACACAACCAACACTGCCATCAAGACAGAGAACTTTTCATCCACCCAGAGAGACCCTTCATGCCCCCTCCGAGGGAGTCCCAGCCAGGGAAGAACACTGCTTGGATTTCTCTCCAGTCCCAGGACCCTGTGAGCAGTTTTGAGGGCTGCCCCGTTGTTGTTGGGTTTATCAGCTCCTCACAGGCTTCCCCAGGCAGCAGATCGGTATGCAGGGCGTTTGTCCAGGGGTGCTCTTGGAAGCAGCAGCTTTGGAGGGTGGGTGGGGCACAGCAGCAGGGCTGAACAGAGGGAAAAGGGATGCTGTGAGGCAGCCTCCCTAGTGCCCTGGAGCTGCATGGCAGAGGGACCATGCACCGTGTGTGGACCGCTTCTCCAGGAAGAAGCCAGGGAAGCCCCCCACGGCCTGGCAGCTGAGGGTTGCCTCCCAGCAGCTGGGGAATCAAGTCCTTCATGTCAGAAGGGGGTTCTGGGCGGAGCATCACGGCGCCCCGCTTTGCTGCGTTGTTCCATTTCATCGCTCAGTGGTTTTCCGTTACTTACCCATTCTCCCTTGGTGGGCTCTGGATGAGGGCAGGTTTTTGGCTGTTGTGAATAAAGCTGCTGTGAGCACTCTTGAACAGGTCTTTTTGTGGATATGTTTTCATTTCCCTTGGATAAATTCCTAAAAGTAGAATTTCTGGGTCATAGGATAAAGTATATGTTTAACTTTATAGAAAGTACCAGACCAAACTACCAAATGCTAACCGCTAATTTTACATACTTGATGGGAGTCCCAGTCGCTCCGCGTCCTTGCCAACACTCGGTGTGGCCGATCTTTTCGGTGTTAGCCGTTCTCGAGGGTGTGCTGTGGGATCTCACCGTGGCCTTCGCCACACTTCCCAGATACCCAGTGATGCCGAGCCCTTCCTCATGTGCTCCTTGGCCAAGCCCCTGTCTTCCTTTGTAAAGTGCTTGTTCAACTTGTTTGCCTGATTCTTATTGTTTTTTTTTTAAATTATTGAGTTATAGAGTTGTTTATATGCCTCTAGTACAAGTCCTTTATTAGATATATGTATTGATAACTTTTACACCAAGTCTGTGGCTTAACCATTTTCCTACTGATGAATTTTAATGAACAAAGTTTTTCATTTTGAAGAAGTCCATTTTATCAGCTCTTTCCTTTTGTGCTTAGTGATTTCAGGGTCATGTCTAAGATATCTTTGCCTAGCTATCTCAAGGTCTGAAGATACTCCCTGTTTTCTTCTAGAACTGTTAGAGCCTTTGCCTTCACACTTAGGTCCATGATCCACTTTGCATTATTTTTTGTGTATGGTGTAAAGTATGTCCAGGCCCACTGTTCTTTTGGTGAAAGATTTTCCCTTCTCTTGGAACTGCTTTTGTTCCTTGGTTGAAAATCAATTGCCTATGTAAGGGTGAGTCTTTTACTGGACTCTATTCTTTTTCATTGGTCTATATGTCTTTTCTTATTCCAATATCAAGCTATCTTGATTACTGTAGCTTTATAGTATGTCTTGAAATCAGGTAGTGGAAGTCCTTCAAATTTCTTCTTCTTCAAGATTGTTTTGGCTACTCTAGGTCCTTTGCATTTCCATATAAATTTTAGAGACAGTTTGTCAGTTTCTACAAGAAAGCATGCTGGGATTTTGATTGGGCTTGCTCTGAATCTATACATAAATTTGGGGATATTGACAGCTTAACGTTATTGACTCTTCTGGCCCGTGGAGATAGTGCAGCTCTTCATTGATTCAGCTCTTCTTGAATACCTCTCACCCACATTTTGTGGCACATCGTACAGGCCTACACGTATTTCATGACGTTTGTTCCTCAGTGCTTTGCTTTTTCAGTGCTACTATGAATGTATTTGTTTTAGTTTATTTTCCAATTGCTGTTAATATAAAGAAATACAATTGCTTTTGCATAGTGGCTTTGGAGCCTGCGGTCTTGCTAAAATCACTTAGCTCTAAGAGCTGTTTCTTAGCGCCCTTAGGATTTTAAACACACACCAGCATCATTTGTGGGTAAAGACAGTTTTAGGTCTTCCTTCCTAAGTTGTGAGACTTTTTCTTTCTTGCCTCGTTACCAACCAGGATCTCCAGCAGCATGCTGGATGCAAGTGGTGAGAGCGGACCGCTGGCGGTGAGGTCAAGTTTTAAAGGCCAATGCTATTGGAAGTTGCCTAAAAGAAGTATATCTTGATTAAAGAGCTGGAAACGGCCACACAGCTGGGACGAGGCTTCTTCCGTTTGTCCGTTCACTCCGCACCAAGTGTTGTGTGCCGGCAGGGATCGAGACGCCAGGGACACAGCATAAGTGAGATGCTCTCACGAAGCCCGCAGAGAAAGGACAAGGGCGTAGCGTGGGTGTTGGCACAGGCAGACTCGGGGTCCTGAGAACTCTGGGCTGGAGGCGCTGCCCGGCAGACAGGCCGGCTCTTGCGTTTCAGGAAGGACCTGACATTTCCTGAGCACTCGGCAGGGGCGTGTCAGAGGGGTTTCTCTGGCAATGGCCCTCTCTGAGCCCATCAGAGGCACAGGTTGGGCCAGCCACCCGGCTGTCTTCCTCTGCCACACTTCTCCCTGGACGTGAGTTAGAGTTCTCCCTCCAGTTCCCCATTTTCACCGAATAGACCTTCCTTTCATGTGATCTGCACTCCCCGCATTAGTCACAAACTCAGCGGCGTAAGACAACTCGTGTCATCTCACAGTTTCCATGGCTACACGTCTGGGCACAGCTCGGCTGTGTCCTCGCCTCGGGTCTCGGTCTCACCCGGCTGCTGTCGGGGTGTCGGCCAGGGCTGGGGGCTCACCGGAGGCTCGAGTGGGTAAGATCCACCTCCGAGCTCCCGTGGCCGCTGGTGGCATTCGCTCCTCGTGCTGGAGGACCGCGGGCCTTGGCTCCGTGCCACGGGGCCGTTCCTCCTGGCGGCTCACAGTGGCGCTGGCTTCCCCAGAGCCAGGAAGGAGAGGGCGAGCCCAAGGGGGGGCTCAGGTAGCGGAACCGCGGATGGTAACCACCTCCTTGCGTGGCCTGTTGGTTGGAGCAAGTCCCAGCTCCTGCCCACCCTCACGGGTGGGACCACGCATGCCGTGAGCACCACGCCACATCCCCTTCCTCGTCAGTCAGACGTGTTCTTCCTCCCAAAGCAGAGTAAACTAGTGCTGCCCCCTCCAGTTAGACGACGGGTGCGTGGGGATTTGTGATTTCATCAGCATGCCCCGTTTAGCTTCCGCATTTCTCTATTTCAGCCAAATCAAGTTGCCAAAAGACCTAAGCCTGTGCCCTCAGAAGGGAAACTGAACAAAGCTGGGACTGGCGACATTGAAAACTTAAATGCGTCTTTTTAGTAGGTGCACATGAGCTGTGATTATGGCGTCATTCAGATCTCGTGTTCTCGATTGCTGCATCAAGAGGCGTCAGTCCTGCTCAGCCCAGCCCTTCAGTCGACTCACGCCCCACTTGCACGGCACCCTCGATTTCTCTTTCCTATTTCCCCTGGTACCCATCTGTCTGAACAGTGCATCGATCAAGTTCATTGACTGATTGATTGATTCATTCATTCATTCAATAAATATTTACTGAGCACTGTTCCACGAGCCCGACCTGGTGCTGGCGTTACAAAGGTAAACAAGAAATGACCTCCAAGGGGCATTCAGCCTAGTGAGGGAGTCAGGCGAGGAGAAAGGCAGAGAATAAATTCCGTGGGGAGGATGCCCTGA
>JAQZBX010004880.1:6497-58525 GCA_029593785.1 Cabassous unicinctus
AAAAATTGAACAGGAAAGAACACTACCAAACCCATTTTATGAAGCCAACATCACTCTAATACCAAAACCAGAATAAGATACTGTGAAAAAAGAAAATTACAGATCAATATCTCTAATGAATACAGATGCAAAAATCCTCAGCATAACACTTGCAAACAGAATCCCAAAGCACATTAAAGAATTATACTCCACGATCAAGTGGGTTTTATCCCAGGTATGCAAGGGTGGTTCAACACAAGAAAATCAATTAGTGTAATAAACCACATTGATAAATTGAAGAAGAAAAATCATATGATCCCCTTGATTAATGCAGAAATGGCATTTTACAAAATACAGCACCCTTTCTTAAAAAAAACAAAACAAAACAAAACAAAAAAAACAACACCAAAAGATAGGAATAGAAGAAAGCTTTCTCAATAAGGTAAAGTGCATATATGAAAAACCTATAGCTAGCATTGTACTCGATGGTTAAAAACTGAAAGCTTTCCCACTGAGATCGAGAACAAGACAAGGATGCCCACTGTCACCAGTTATTCAATATTGTGCTAGAAGTTCTAACTAGAGCCATTAGGCTAGATAAAAAAAAAAAGGTACCCAAATAAGAAAGGAAGTAAAACTTTCACTTTTCACTGATGGTATGATCGTACACCTAGAATCTCCTGAAAAATTCACAACAAAGTTACTAGAACTAATAGACGAGTTCAGCAAAGTGGGGGTGATGGCGTAAGGCCTCCCTACTTTTGCTACCTGAAATCCTGGCAATACATCTTGGTGTCAGTAACATCTCAAAGAGGCAGTTGTTGCAGTTTAAAATTTATCATCACAGCTCAGATTTTTGAAATATAATTTCAACTTTCTCAAAAGTGCATATTTCTGCTCATTAGCGGGAAATACTTAATCTTGCCACTTTTAGGTAACACTAGTTTGAAGCAGCTGCTTTCAGGAAGTTACTTACACAGTTCATTACACAAACTCTTCTCCCAGGTGGTTTACCCCTGCCTAGGGACATGCAAGGAGAAGCATATGTGACATCACTTTGCAGGGACTTCAGTCATTTCTTCCTGAAAACCAGGCCCTCCTTTTTCCTTCTGTTGGTGATGCCAAATTTCTGAGTCTTGATTATGTTTTCATCCTTTCCTTGGAATAACCAGCTCCCCAGTATAAAGTTACCAGATTTAGCAACTAAAAGTACAGGGTGCCCAGTTAAATTTTAATTTCAGATAAACAATGAATAATGAATATTTGGGACATAATTACACTAAAACGTATTCATTTTTTTACCTGAAATTAAAATTTAACTGGGCATAGTGTATTTTATCTAACAATCCTATCACAATTTCTCATATATCATGCCACCAAATCATATGCAGAGCATCCTTCTTATATCTGAAAAGAAGGGAGGCAGAAGTGGGTGGGAGGCAGGAAAAAATGGATGGGTGGAAGAAATGAATTTAAATTTAAATTTAAAATGAATTTAAATCCTGAACTGAATACTACTCTTGAAAGTGACTGTTTTCAATCAGTGTTACTGAGAATATAACCTGATTAGCCTTAAGCCTAAAAGGTCTGTGAGAATATACGAGGTCATATTACTTTTAATACTCAAAAATTTGTTGTGCCTTAGTGTTACTGTAAAGTCTTTCAGCTGTATCTAGAAGTCTCCAGTTGTATCTCACAGGCACTCAGGATATGATATGGTCATGTTCTTTGGCTGAGGCTGCACGTGTGAGGTCCACTGTGCTTACACATGAGAAACATGCCGACTGACAGCAGGACTACTGTTGGAGCCCCTGCAGGGAATGCCACCCTACCAGATGGAGGTGCCCTGTGGCCCTTCTTGTCTTTGCCAAGCAGAACAGAGCACAGTAGTGTCCCAAGGTCACTACTTGAGTGGTCATGATGGCCTAACTGACCACCTATGTGGGGTAATGAGTACTGCCCCTCCCCAGCTCTGTGCTGCATTTTGCCATATGGGTCCTAAAAGCAGTAGAGTTGTGGGTCTAGGCTCCTAGAGTCTCTCATGAAGAACTTTCACCTCTTGACTTAGGGCTCCCTAAGTGGTAAGGTTGTTGTGAGAAAGTGTGGGTTGAGGGGCCTTTCCCTCTGTTGGCTTCTTCCTTTCACTCTACCATTGAAATTCCTCATAAAACCTCATCCAAAGCTAAAGGAAGGGTGACATTGGCAAAATTGGTGGAATAAGGACCTCTGAGAGTTCACCCCACCCTACAAGCTCTGAAATAACTGGCAAAAGTTGTCAGAATTAACTTTTTTAGATCTCTGGAAATTAACCAAAGGTTTTCAGAATATGAGGAACAATGAGTCAAGAAAAACGGCTTGCTCTCATAAGAACAGTGAGTTTTGTGGTATTTTAACTTACCCTAATCGCATCCCTGCTCCCCAGCTCCCCAGCAGCCTTGAAAAATAATAGCCTACATTCCAGGAATGGAAGAACCGAATGGGACTGGAGCTATTTCAAAGCCTCATTACCAAAGTGGAGTCATTATTTGAAATGTCTGGTGGTTCCCTGGTACACCCTACTCAAAAAAAAGTTATCTTTAGTCAACATAACTTTAATTTTCCCAGTGTTAAAAGATTCTCCCCAGGGAGTGTTTGTCAAATGTTTTAATATCTCAGCTGCCTGAGGCAATGAGTAACAGTTTGGGCAAACACTAGACTAACCAAACAGCATAAAAGAAAAACTCAAGGAATGAAATATCTATAAGAGCTTTGGAAAGCTCTGACATATTCTTGGAAATCTAGATGGCCACTGTAGAACAAGTTGCCACACAGTGCATAGGGGAAACAAAGACTTTTAACAAATGACCGCTATATTACTTACACAGCAACAAAGGTTCAAAAGAGCAGGCGAAGAAATCCCATCATGGTTGATTCCCCAGGGAGGCCAACTGCTTGGGTCAGGTTTGGTGGATGGCTGCTCCCCATGCCCTGCTTTGCGTAAGAGATGAAAGCTGCCTAGGCTGCCCAAGGGAAGAGTATTTATACACACTAGGGGGAGGAGACCCTGCCACTGAGAGTTCCTACCCTGCTAAGCAGCTGGAATTGCTTGTTCTTGGTTTCAGGTTCAAGGTAAGGTCAGACCATTCCATTAAACCTAATGTTTTCCACAGTGTGTATAATGGAAGCATATTGAAAGACCTGCACACAATAGAGAAAGAGGCAGAAGGTAGGCAAAGGATAGAAGATGGCCTCTAGTCATGTCCATGACTACCCTTAGGCTTCTCAGCCAGGCCTGGGCTACTCCTCTGCATTACCTTCCACAACACAAGCCCACCTCCCACCTCGGACTGTAAGGCAGAGATGAGTTGGGCCTACTGGTATGTGACTTTCAACAAGTTGACAGTAAATTTTGGGAACCCCAGTGGGTACAACACATTAGGAGGGCAAGCAGAGCAATTAGGCCTGTCTGGAGTAATAATTGCACCCATGTCCCCCAACTCTTTCCACTACCAAAGCCCTAGGCAGCTGAAGAGGTCACAAAGAATTTGTTTGTACGCTTTGCAGCCCGTAGGTCTATTTCGAGGGAACACTTAGAAACCTGAGGGTACATTGTCCTGTGACCTATGCAGGGAGAGGTCCAACCAATGGAAGTTTTGTTTCCTTCTCAAAGGAAGATAAACCCTGTAGGGGTCCAGCCCACCCCTAGAGAGGGTTATTCTCTGGTTACCCACTCAGGGATGCTAGTGGGAAGATGAATGAGTTATTTGCCAGTTTCATTGTGTTGGGTTCTTGCAGCCCGACAGGTTGTCCAGGGGTGTGATGGCAGATCCCACAGTCGGTCACGTACCTGCCTCCACAATGGCCTGGGTCTGTTGATGGAAGGTATTTTCTTTCCAAGTTGCTGCCAGACCAAATCTGTAGGAAATAGAAAGGAGGAGGAGTAACTAGTCCTGACAGGGTGGTTGTGAAACCACTTCCCATGGGAGACTCTTTTCTTGGCCTATTTTCAGTAACTTATCTTTTCCCTCTAAGGCCACCCAGTCTGTGCCTTGCCTTGAGCTATAACCTCATCCATTTCCCATTGTCTGAGTGCCTTACTCATATCTTCCGGCCCACTTCCACCCCTTCCTGATAGATGGGAGTTGTCAGGACTCCTTGAAGGTATCCCATGACTGTTCCCAAGGGGACTGGTGGACCAGCCAGGGGTAGGCATCTCCCACTAATCTCCTGTATGCCTGTTAGGCCCCGTGGGTCCAACCCACTTGATTATTACCCCATGTGTATTAAGCACGTCTAGGCTTGCTCTATCATCTTACCCCTCTGCCTGGGTGGCCCTAACCTCCCACCATCCTTGGAATCCTGTGTAATGGAGTAAAAGCAGAATGATCCCTTGATGGTGGCTGAAAAGGAGAGTCCCAAGAGGTGTGTCCTTGGTCCCCCTTTTGGGACCTATTCTCATCTTGATGGGTGTGAGGGCAGATGCACAGCCAAGCTTTGATTCCTCCCCCACCCTCTTCCACTCTCTGTGCTAGGAAGCAGAATAAGGCCATGTTTCCCTTCTGGGGGACTTTGTGTTCAGCTTCCAGAAGCCCAAGTAAGGCACACAGTCTATTCAGTAAGAGAGTTGTCACGGTGTAGATGCTTCTTTTTTAGGCAGCCATTAAAGCTCTCCACAATGCCAGCTGCCTTTGGGTGGTAGGTGACATGGCAAGATCATCTAATTCTTGAGTCTGGGCCTATCATTGAGTGGATTGTGCTGTAAAGTGGGAGCTTGATCAGAGGAGATGACAAAAGGGTGGCAAAGTTGCTTTTCCAAGGTATCGTGTGTATGTCTGCATCTTCACAATGAACTGGAAACGTAAGGCCATAACCTGAATAGGTGCCTATCCAAGGCATGGGATATATCTTGGAATGGCAGGAGAGAGCCGATGTGGTCCACTTGTCATGAGCAGCCCAGTGTAGCCCCTCTGTGCATAGCCCCTACATGCCCTTTTTGGGGTCTGGCTTGTAAAATGCACAGCCACTGTGAGGCACAATTTGGTAGTTCCTCAAAATGTTAAACATGGAGTTACCAGATGACCCAGCAATTCCACTCCTTAGTATATATCCAAGAGTATTGAATATATATGTATAAATACTTGTACACAAATGTTCATAGCAACATTATTCATAATAGCCATAAATGGAAAACAATCCAAATGCCCATCAACTACTGAATGGATAAATATGTAAGATATACATAAAATGGAATATTATTCAGTCATAGAAAGGAATTAAGTACTGATTCACACCACAACATAGATGAACCTTGAAAACATTATATTTAGTAAAAGAATCCAGACACAAAAGATGGCATATGGCATGATTTGATTTGTGTGACATGTCCAGAACAGGCACATCTATACAAACAGAAGTAGATTAGAGGTTATCAGAGGCTGGAGGAGAAGGAGAATGGAGAGTGTCTGCTAATGGATATAAAGTTTCTTTCTGGTGTGATGAAAATGTTCTGGAATTAGTGGTGGTGGGTACATATCCTTTGAAATACACTAAAAACCACAGAATTTTCTACTTTAAAATGGCCAGTTTCATGGTGTATGAATTATATCTCAATAAAAAAGCGTAAAATAGAAAGAAACTGAAGGAGGATTTCAGTCACAAACAAGTTTATCACATTAATTCAGGCAAGTAAATGCATGGAAGTTAAGACTCACATATTCAATTTACACTCAGTTTGAAATCACATGAATAAATTTATTTTGACAGAGAGCACAATTATATCACACTCTTTTTTTTTTTTTTCCTTTTCCTTTCTCTGAAGGGACAAAGCTTTGTCTTATGCTACACTACATAGAGCACTCAAGGAAAAGCCTTTGGGTCCCCATTCCATACTGGTTACTGCTGCTGTCAGCTTTCTCAAGCCTGTAGGTGGGTGGTATAAGGGCATTCATGTTGACCTTGATCAGCATATTTTCTCATGACTTCCAAGGCTTGGCTCTTCGTTTTGAGAGACTTCCGTGTCCGTTAGCCTCATCATCAGAAGTCTTATCACCTCTTGTGGTACTTCTGCAATACAAATCCCCTGAATCATAAGGATTTGGCTACCTTCTTGGGAAAAGGAAAGAAAAATGTCTACAGCAGAAAGAACAAAACACTCAACAAATTATCTTGCCATATAAACAGAGGGGGAAAATGCTTCAAATGATTCATACCAAAATGTGTTGAGTGGTTATCTTTGCATAGTGGGAATATTAATGGTTTTAAATTTCTTCCATGTGTGCTTTATAGAAAAAGTATATTATTTAGACATATGTAAAACCCTGAATATAGAATTCAGTTTACCCAGCAAAGTAAAGTACTGACCAATTGCTGCTATACGTAGGTAGTAGATGCCAGGATGTAATCCACTTAATAATGTTCAATAATAGGGCATATCCAGAGATGATCCTAAAAACATTTACTTTATTACTTTCAAATGGGAAATTGCAAAGGAGAGTAGCTTCTTATTTTTTCATGTACTATGAACTCAGTAGCAAAAGGATTCTCAGAACACATAGCACTATCTTCTTCAAAGCTCTAATTTCCTTTGATTCTTATCTGTTATTATTTGTTCCAGAGGTTAAGATCATGGACTCTGGAGGCAGACTGCTAGGGTTTTAAACTCTGATCTGCAATTTTACTATCTGTGTGACTTGGTCATGGTACTCTTTGGTTTTATTCATTTATAATAATATTTACCTTATAGGCATATTTGTATAAGGATCACATATATGGCACTTAATACAGTACCAAGAACTTAGTAAGCATAAAATAAATGTTACCATACAACTGAGCTTAATCAATTTCCATAGACAGAGAAATTTTATTAATAGAAATGTTTGACCTTTACATATATGTATATATACCACAGGCATTTAAAAAATCCAGAAATGAAAGTTTTATGATATTTAAGTCGATTTAGAAAACATTTCTTAGGCTCTCAATTTTGATGTCACATCACTTCTAATCTGAGACCTTAGAGGTTATTGTCCTTGAAGAAGACAGCTGCTTTTGTAAGCTCCCATTCAAATTAAGTCTTTTAGTTTCTAATGATCACATTTAAATTTTATGATTTTAATGATTAAAATAAATATAATAGAGAAGCAAACACCAGTGTACAATTGGAAGGAAATATTAGCACTCACGTTAGTTGTCATGGATGTTCCTGTTAAATGTGGTTAACTATTCCAATTAAGTCCATGGTCTGAAAATTTATTGTTTTACTCATCTTGATAACACCTTGCTAGGTTGAGGCAGTAGAATATGGGCCTTTTACTGTTCTGACTGCACAATGCCATTTGGTTGGGATGCATGTATCCCTTTTGACTCCTGGAATGGTTGCACCATGGGAACTTGCCATCTATGCGTGTGTAGCTTGAGTTAAAATCTTTTTTTTCTTAATGTTCTATTTCCATATACAGATAACCCTAGCCTCCAGAAATTCCATGCACTCTGTAGTTCCCCCAGGGATTCATTTCCATTGTTGACTTTTTTCTGAGTTGCTTACATTGCAGGAGAAATATATTCATATTCTATCAAATGAGCACAGAATAATTTTAATAGATGGATAAATGTAGGTTCTGTGAAATTGATATCAGTTTCAAAGATATGAAAATTAATGATAATTTATTTTCAGTTTTGAACTGGCAGCATTTATTTGTGGGAATATACAATGAAGATCATTTAAATGTAAAATGGAGATAATATCTATATACTTGGCTGAATTAAAACATGGATATAAGGAGGAATGAATTATTATTCTCAAATTAAAATTAAAGGTAACTTCACTTTAGAAAATTAATTTCAATTCTGCTGAAACTTAGTGCATTAAACGTTGCAGAATATTCTCCCACTTTGTCAGGCAAAATGGATTGTTATTTTCTTCAATGAATAGTTTGAGTATTCCCAGGGGATAACATTTTCATTAAACTCCAGGGATACATAACGCTATGATAAATTTTGATTGGAACAAAATAGCAATCATTTTAGTGGTCATGGATGTGCATACTATATGTGGTTAAGTATTCTGATTAAGCCATAGTCTGAAAATTTACTATGTTTCTCAACTAGATATGTTATGCAAAAAATCCAGACACTTTCAGTGTGCAAATTTCATCTTTCCCTATAATAAGCCAGGCCTTTAAAACTCATACCTAGATATTCAATACCTTTGTCAGTCTTCGACTCCAAGTTTATCTTTCTAATATCAACACCAAATTAATCTTCCTAGCTGGTGTCACTCCATTCCATAACAATGGTTAATGACTACCTATTGCTTTAAGGTAGCGTGCATATTCAACTGGAAGTTTCAAACCGTCCACAACCTGGTTCAGTCTATCTCCTGTTTGCTCTCCTAAGATTTTTCCTTTACGGATCTGCACTTTGCCCCAATCAAACTGTTCGACTTAACTTCTTGCAATTAATTATCTTTGTGCTTTTTATTCCTCTAAGCTAGCAGAGTGCCTGGACCCTATGAATCAGAAACATAGTGAGTGTGTGCATGGGACAGGTGCTTGTTACAAATGCAGATGTTTGGGTCATGCTCCAGACTATTGAATCAGAATATCTCACTGCGAGGTTCCAGAATCTGCATTTTTACAAGCATCTAGATGATTCTTATGCACACTATGCATTTTCAACCACCTATAATATCATTTTCTACCACGTCTCTCTGCTAAAATTCTTCTATGTAACTTTGAGAACTCTGTTCAAATCTCAGCTCCTTCAAAAAATCTTTTCTGACTCCCCCAAGGAGATTTTTTCTTGTTTATTATTAAGACTTCTCATATATAACTTATATGCTATGTCTCTGTTCCTGTGACAAAAATGGGAGATACTTTAAAGCAGGGGAGTTGAAGCTTTTTGCATTGACCTGTGGTAAGAAACATATTTTACACCTGGTCTGATACACAAACACATACACATACATGCTCACGTGTGTGCATGCATGTGCACGCACACACACACACACACACACACACAAACAGAGGGAAATTTCACCATACAATATTTATCCTTACTGCATTAAATATCTTTTGGTTAATCCTATCCTATCCTATCTTATCCTATCCTATTGTATTATATTCTATTTCATTAAAAACTGCTTGTAGTGATCCAATTGAAAAATATCACGGCTTATTTATATGTCACTATAAACTGTATAAAAAATAAAGACTTAAAGGACAAGTTTGCACCCAGCAAAACATGTCATAACATTTTTCTAAAATTTTTTATTCCTAGAGAAATCATTAGGTAATAGAAAAGAGATTATTTTAAATTATTAGACTATAAACTGGCTGACATTGAATATTCAAATGAAATGAGTTCAACTGATTACATGAGAATGTTGCTTTGCACTGGTTTCTGTAAGAAATACTTGCCTAGATAAATAACATGAAATGCTTAAAATAGTTTTAGTTGATTGATAATGATTATATTCAATATATATAAAAGTAATTGGACTTCTCTATAAACACAAGTACAACATCCATCTCTTCTTAGAGTTAGACAACCCCTTACATTGTCATAAAATAATCACCTGTTCTCTAACTGAATCTAGGCAGTAACTTTTACAGAATCTGAGCATATCTGTTAAGGATGTTGAGTTGACTTGAGGATAGTAGCTAATAGGCTTTGCCCTTTCCGATCAAGAACCTGTCACAGTACTCTTCTTATACTAAGTGCTCAATAAATATCTATTGAATAAATAAAAATGACAAAACTATGACTCAATACCTTTGAATCTCCATTGGCAGACTTAATAAAGCTATAATTAGACATTTAATTAATTTCACTTTAGGTCATTGAAACATGTACTAGACTTTTAAAATAAAATTTATTTTGGAATAATAATTTTAGATTTAAAGAAAATTTGCAGAGATAGGTCCCATATACTCCTGATGCTAATATCTTACATAATCATGGTGCATTTGTCAAAATTAAGAAATTAACACTGGTACATTACTCCTAACTAAACCCCTAAATTTATTCAGATTTCATCAAGTTTTCCAATAATCCCCACAACCCAATCCTGGATACCACATTTCGTTCAGTGGTCAGGCCTCCTTAGTCTCCTCCAGTCTGTGGCAGCTTCTCAGTCTTCTCTTGTTTTTCACGACTTTGACACTTTTGAATAGTACTGCTAAGGTATTTTGTTGAATGTCTCTGCATTTGTTTCTATTATATTTTTGTCAGGATTAGAATGGATTCCTGAGTGTGGGGAAAAATACCACAGAAGCAATGTACCCTTCTCATCACATCAAAAACATAGTAGGAAACAATAAAGAAAACAGCAGAAGTGAAGAAAGATAAAAGTAGATAGTAATGGATTAGAAAAATAAAAATAGAACTAATAAATAAATCTAAAATCTAGTTCTTTGAAAAATACCCATTTTGTGTGTTGAAATTCTTTGTTGAAAGAAGTTTTTTTTGGAAAATTATCAACAAAATAAACCACTAGCTAACCTAATCAACATAAAAGTAAGAAGGTCCAAAAGTATATATTTAGAAATGATAAGTGTAAAATAGCCATCAAAACAGAGAAAAATTTCAAAATAATGAGACTAATTTTCACAATTTTTGCGAATAAATTTGAAACTGGATGAAATGGATAATTTCCTAAAAAAATACAGTGTAACAAAACTAATCTCAGTAGACACAGAAAATCACAACAGACCAATTATGATAGAAAAAATAAAGAAAGAAAAGAGCTCCCATTCAATACACATACAAAATATACCAGATTTAGATGGTTTTATAGGAGAATTCTACCAGCTCTTTAATGAGCAGATGCTCCTAATACTATTGAAATTATTTCAAATCATAGTTAATGAAGGAAAATGTCCAAATTCATTTTTAAAAACCCTAGGGTCATACTCATTGTGCACATTATTTTGCAGTTTGCTATTCATTTAACAATATTTGTTGGTTATCCCATGGGTTAGAGTATGTGAGCTCTAACTTATTCTTCTAATAGTTAGCTTCATACTTCTTAGTTTAGATATATGAGTTACCTAATCATTCCCTTGGTAATAGACAATAAAGTTGTCTCCAGTATTTTACCCTTTCAAATGGTGCTATAATAAACATCCTTGTACGCATACCCTTGGTGGCCAGAATTTTCAGTTTTGTTAGAGTAAAAGGGGGGGTCAGAGGCTATGAGAAATAGAAGTTATTTGAAGAAATACATACAACATAAAACTTAATTCAAACACTCATTCATGGGTAGTTCCTAGAAAATCAGTTATCCATTAATGCTATTCAAAATCATTGATGTAAGTAAATTAATATAATCAACATTTATCTAATTTTTTAAGTGCAAAAATCCAAGTCAGTTCAAGAAGGTAATCAATTTGCTTCTCCAATGCTATGTTCCTAAGCAAACATTTCCTCTTACAGAGAAACATGAGTTATCACAATTCCAAAAAATCAGAATAACAGTCATGCATTTCTTCTCCTTAAATTATTTTAGTAAATTAAAATCAAACCAAGACAAGAAACACCGTCAAGATATGTTTTAAAATGAGAATTTTTCAATCATCTATAGACTTTTAAAATTCATAATAATTCTACTACTTTAGTGGTATTCCATTTCAAATGGAAATGGTGCTCTTTTATTGTTAATTGGACTCAGTGTTTAGCCCACTGCAATTTCCTAGGTATAAAGAATTTTTTTTTTTATTATGGCATATTCACATTCGTTCTGAAAAACTTACCTATTCCCTAAATGGAAAACTGCTTGTGTGACTCTGGCAAATTAAATACCTTGTTATGCTTAATAAAATAATTCATACTAGTTGACTTAATCTCTCTCACGCTCTCTCTCTGTCTCTCTCTCTCTATCTCTATCATCATCTATCTTCCTGTGTGTTTACTACAATTCAGGCATGTCGTGGAACATGTGATGCATTAGTTGGCATAGAGCTTATCTTCTCTGCTTCACCAGTCCTCACACATTGTTTTGCTGGAACAAATGAACTTTTGCATTCTTGTTTTAAATTTAGTCTGAGTGGAAAAGGTCAATAATCCCTTTGAGAATATTCTGAGTTTTGAATAGTATCTCCTTTGCTCTGCCTCTTCCCATAAGATAGTTTTGGGGTATAAATCAAGGATTGTGGCCTTAGTGGTATGGGGGTGTCATACAAGTAGTAAAATTGTCATGAAGACACCTGAGAAATGATCACAAATGGAAATCAGATTCGATAGGACTATAGTTTAGATTCTCAATGCAATTTATCTTCTTGCTTAATTGCAAGCTGCCAATACAACCAACATTCAATAACCAGGTCAAGGGCACTCAACACATTTAAAGGTGAAAGATACCAGAGTATCTAAAGTCTCTCTGGCTGGGACTGACTCAAGCTAGATGAGTTCATTTACAGAGAGGTCTCAGGAGCTGGTTCAACACAGTGTCAGTGGAGGATCCAAACTGTGCGCGTTGTGGTGGGGGGAGGGCTCTGGTGATGGAACAGACAGCATTAAGCCTCACACACAGCACAGGCAATGGAGAGTCTCAGCGACCAGGTTTCAGTCTGCCGCTCCCTGACACTGAATGGAGTGGTGTCTACACTGGGATTTTATGGCTCAGCTGTCTGGTCACTGTTCTTATCAAGGGAGTGTCCCTCTGCCAGGCATCCAGCCAATCCATATCATATTTTTGCATGAAAGCCTGGTTATCACTTGTTACAAAAATAGGTTTTTTATTCAATTTGTTTACATACCAATCATGGTCAACCTATTTACAATGTTTTTGGGATTCAAGATCATTAGTATTTCAGTATATAAGGGGGAAATTGTAGTGGTCACCTTCTTTGAGCTAGGCCACAGATGTGTGCCTTCCAGGATCCATTGGTGCCTAGAGTGACAACCCTTGTCCACTAGTCGCTGTCTCCTATATGCCTTCTACCTGAAAAGTCTGTAGCCAGTGAAATTGTAGTCACTTGTTTTGACAAAGATGAGTTTCCAAGGGAGAATAACCCGTCTTCCCTGCACTGATTCATATTCCTCTCAGTTCCTCTTGGTTTCTGCTACATACTCCATCCATTATGAGGCCTGCGGGTCCATTCCAGCCCCTTCATCTCCTAGGGCAGGCCTGCCGGCTGTCCCTTCAGGCTCCAAACCACCCAGGAAGTGAGGCAGGCTCAGGAGGGCCAAAGAGATTCTCTGTTTGACAACAGCGCTCTGCCCTCTTAATTAGACTGGGGGAAGGTATATTGCACCCGATTCTTTATGTAGGGATCTTCAGATACCCAGAATGGACAGGTGAGCATGAACTCCCTGCTTTCCATTCCCTCCTTGACTTATCGAATACACACCCAGAGATGGCAACCAGAATACATTATGTTTTATCATTTCTACCATTTTCATTCCCTGTCATTCTTCAATATCTCTATCCAGAAAAGTGTACTCATTGTAAATCATACAATGATTTACAATTAAACCATTGTTTAATTGTAATTAAACAATGGTTTAATTTGACAAATTAAACCATTAGGAGCTGGTTTAATTGTCAAAGGTGAGAGGAGTAGCTTCTCCATGGCTCGGAAGACCATAAACCTGAGTAGTCCAAGCCTGACCCTTGCTGGATGTGTTAAAGGGGGAGGTAAAATTTTTTGGAAAACATCACTTAAAATTTGTCTTTCAAAATGTCTGACTTCATTATACTATTTTAAATGTCAGAAGCAAAATATTACATTGTTGCATTGTTTTTGTAATACTTCTAATCTTCCTCACACTTCATCCTTCAATAGATGGATGCCTGGGTGAAACAGCCTGTAAAGGTCAAGTGCACTGGAAAGCAAAAGGGAAAACACACAAAATATTTTTACTACACCTTGTTTCACATGTGTGAATAAGATAAAGTCATATTTCCTCCCAATTCTTAATATTTCCCCTTCACCAGAAAAAATAAATCTGATGCAAACCTAAGTCCACTAATTGAAGAGGATATAAATCAGTGTCATGGGGAAGTAATAACACCAATTATTTTTCATATACTATTAGATATTTCTATTAAATTGATTCAGTAAAAATTAACACCACCAGCCATATTTCTTCTTAAGTACTGAAGCTAAAAAAGTCTGATTTTTATAAAGCATAAATGCTTGAACAATAAAGACTTCCTATTGGGTTCATTATTTTACATTACCCTAGATAATGTTCAATGGAAATGCCTCCATTTATATTAATTATAGTCAACATGAAAACTGGATAGCAATTATTCCTGTGTATTAAGAGAATAGAATGGAATCAGGGGGCTGTACAGAGGAAAACTTTGATTCTATTTCTAATGTTTAATTCCTTGAAAAATCTAAGGTAAATATGGCAAAAGTTAGATCAGATAAGCTTGAGTGATAGATAAGGAGTTAACTTTTTTGTATTCTTCTTTGCATTTTGACTTACATAATAGAAAAATTTATAAGATAACATGCAAGTAGCCTAATGTTAGTATTGGTTACCCACTCTAATAATAATTTGTTTTTAAACAGTTTGACAAAGGAAATGTAAACAAGAAAGGGAAATTAATGGCTAAAGCAAAATTCAGGAATTTTGTTTATTCATGTTTTGCCCCAATTATTTGAAACAATATAATCATGGATTTTCATGTGCTTTCTACTGATGTGTCATTACTCTTTTAACTTATTTCTATTTCAGTCTCCATTTGATTTATGCAAGTACCAAGTGACAAAAATTTAAAATAAGACAAAGCCAACAAAACTTGAATCCGCATGATGCTAAACATTTGGATGGCAAATTCATTTTATCAGCTCAACGTCTTAAAAGATCTAAAATTTTGACTCTGTGTAGACATGGAGATAGAAGACTAGCTGAACTTTTTAATATTTATCTAAATATTTTTGCTTAATACACACTCAAAATTTATCCAAGGACTCCAGAACTTAAAAGTGTAGTTTCATGGAAGGATTTTCTTAAAATAGTGGGGCACAAATAAATAAAAATTAATATATCTTCTATTCTATGCTTCGCACTCTCAAATCAAGTTTATTCACAGCCCATAATGTTTAAACACCAAGAATGTTCTTAAATCAAGCAGGTAATATGCCTGACAGAAAGTAGAGATGTGAAGTGAATGTTCAAGAATTTGAGGTCCATCATTGAATTGTGCCATGAAAATTTAATCCCATGGAAATCTAATTATCTAATGCTTATTTTCTTTCCTGATTAGTTTGGTAGTTCCAAGCCATGGTGTTATGAAACCTAGAAATAAAACAAAGGAAACCTATAATACTATTTGAAATGTTATGATAAAAGTGTCTGAGAAAGTGATTGTTTATATAGTAAACTTTATATTTTCTTTCTTTCTTTTTGGATTAGTGCTGCAAAAATTTTATTAAATATGTATATATATATAGGCATAACTAAAAACATAAGTGAAAATACTGGGTGGCTGAATCATTTATATTTATTTTATTTTTAAAAATTTGATCTCCACATTATGCATATAAAGTCCAGGGGAAAGTATGATGAGAAGAAAGTAAAGAAATCTGCAGAAGCCAGGCAAAAAAATGCTTTACTAACCATAAACTTATAGAATTATGATTATAAATAACCACCTCAAGAGAAAATTGAAAAATTGAAAAAGAGTATTTTAAGATTTTTACAAAATGGAGTATGGATCTCATGGAATATTATTCTGTGCAAAAAATACACACAACAATCTATGGTGTTTTCTTGTATACTATGTGCCCTGTGAGAAGAAATGATATTTTCAGAATGGAAGAAAAGCTCTGCCAAAATGGGGTGGCATTTATGAAATCATAAATGACTTTAAGTAACACTTTAATGATGTAGTGAATAGGTTAGAATAGGTCTTAAGAAATCTTATGGTTCATATCTTTTCTCCCTCTCCATGCTCATTCACTGACCATATGTTGTAAAACATAAATGTTAAATAGCAGTTTGTGGGCTATCATCTGATTATTTGCACTCTTGAAGAAGGGAGCTGGATCTTCAGTAATATGATAATCTATCTTTTTGTAAAACTAAGGTTATTTAGATTCTCTAAGCCTCTTTATCCCAAACAAAAATAAAGGTTGGACTACATTATCTCTGAGATCCCTCACAGGTTCAAATCCCATGATTCTATCTGACAGTCTGTGAACAGAAAGAAAAATTTCCAGAACTTCTCTGCAAATGATAGAGGAAGGGAGGGAACTGTGGGAAATTATAAAAAGATCAAGCACCTTCTTTATTGTAATTCATGCACCAACCAGTTAACAAAAGATCAGATAATAGTGACAACAGTTCCAAGAGGTGCAAGATGGTGGCAGAGTAAGCTCCTCCTACAATTCTGTTAGTAATCACTCAGAGTTATCTAAAGCACCTCTTTGGGGGCCCAGGAGACCAAAAGAGCATCCTGCAACATCCTTGGAAGAACAGAAGAAAGATACTGCCAATCTGCAGTGAAGATTTGTGAGTAGAGTACTCCAGGCTGTGGAGGCTGGTGCCCATCCCCAGCTGGTGGCTTAAGACCTTTTGGGAGCTATTCCCTAGCTGGAGATGGAAAGCTTCATTTCCCAAAAAACAGGGGCAGAAGAGATGGTCGGGTACCAACTTCAGCTAGTAAATTTGGCTGGCTAAAGTCTAATCCTAAGAACAGCTAAAGTTTGAACATGTCCAAGTTGGAAAGAGGCTGGTAGCCTCCATTTTAAGTCTATCCCTGGCATGAGGGGAAGGAGGGCTGATTGGGAATCACAGTGAAGTTAGGGATCGGCTTCTTTCCACCCAGGTCAGGATGCAGCTGTAGCCTAGGCTATAACCCGGCCTCTGGCAAGGAGAAAGCTGGGGGACCTGCATCAACGTTTCCAGGCAATTATAGTAGCTTTCAGCCCACATGGACTGCATAGTTGGACACCTATAGCCCCATGCCCATTCCCTGATAGGAGAGGAGAGGGGCAGAGTTTCCCCAGCTTCTGTGGGCAACAGCAGGTGCTTTCATCCTGCACAGACTGGATTGTTGGACACTTATAGCTCCATCCCCACACCCGATAGGATAAGAGGGGGGCAATGTTTGTTCAACCTCTCTGGGTAACTGTAGGCAATTTTGCCCTGCATGGACTAAATTGTTGGACACTCTTATGGTTCCATCCCAACCCCTGAAAAGGCAGAAGCGACAGTACTTCCTAAGCCTCTCACAGCAATTGCAGGCACTTTTGGCCTGCAAAGAGTAGATTTTGGGGTACTTTTGTGGCTTCATCCCACTCCTGGAAATGAGGAGGGGGTCTGGTGCCTCATCAATCTACCTGGGCAACTGCGGTTAGTTTTGACCCACATGACTTAGTTTGCTCCTCACACCTGTGGCTCCTTCCCTGTGCCAGGCAGGGAAGGAAAGGATGTGAAACTTCATCAATCTTTTTGGGCAACTACAGAGTCTTGGTCTGCACAGCTTGGATTACTGCCCATGGATGCAGCTCTGTTCAATCCCTGGCAGGGAGAAGCTTCATAGCATCTGTGGGCAGCTTCAGCCTCCATGGCTTACAATATCAACTGCATCCTCGGCTCCTACTATGCAACCAGCAAGAGACAAAGGTCAAGAAACATGAAAAAGAGCTGAAAAAAATTCAGATTGGCTAAACATGAGGCACTATAAAGTTCCACATTAAGTTGAACCAAGTATCAAAGAGGGGCTATAGCACAAACCAATCAAATAGAAAGTCCTAGACAAAGAGAAAAAAGGGGCCAAGTAAAAGGAAAAAACTAAGCTTCCAGATTACATAAAGGAGTTAAAACAACTAATCATAGATGTTCAAACAAATCTCCTAATAAAGTCAATGATATGGCTAAAGAGATTAAAGACATCAAGAAAACACTGGGTGACCACAAAGAATTTGAAAGCATACATAGAAAAATAACACATCTTATGGAAAAGAAAGACACAATAAATGAAATTTAAAATATTCTGGGGGCATATAACAACAGATGTGAGGAGGTGGAAGAAAAAATCAGTGAGCTTGAAGACATGGCTTCCAAAAGTGAACATACAAAAGAACAGATAAAGAAAAGAATGGAAAAAATTGAACAAGGTCCCAGCTAACTAAAGGATGAGAAGAGACATGCAAACATACATGTCATGGGTGTCCCAGAAGGAGAAGAGAAGTGAAGAAGAGCAGAAGGAATATTTGAAGAAATAATGATAAGGAATTCCTCAAACCTACTGAAGGACATAGATATACATGTCCTAGGAGAACAAAGCACTCCCATCTGAATAAATCTGAATAGACCTACTCTGAGACACATACTAATCAGAATGTCAAATGCATAGATAAAGAGGGAATTCTGAGAGCAGCAAGATAAAAATGGTGCATCACATATAAGAGATGCCCAATAAGATTAAGTGCCCATTTCTCATCAGAAACTATGGAGGCAAGAAGACCGTGGTATGATATATTTAAGATACTGCAAGAGAAAAATTGTAAGCCAAGAAACTTATATCCAGCAAGATTGTCTTTCAAAAATGAGGGTGAGTTTAAAATATTCACAGATAAACAGAAAGTGAAAGAGTTTGTAACCAAGAGACTGTCTTTGCAGGAACTATTAAAGGGAGTTCTAAAGCCTGAAAGGAAAAGACAGGAGAGAGAGGCTTGAAAGAAAGTCTAGAAATGAAGATTGTATCAGGAAATGTAATTAAAAGTGTAAAAAGAAAATAAGATATGATGGATAAAACCCAAAGGACAAAATAGGTGAATTAAGAACTGCTTTTACAGTAATAATATTGAATGTTAATGGATAAACTCTCCAATCATAAGAATCAGACTGGTGGAATGGATAAGAAAATATGAGCCATCTATATGTTGTTTGCAAGAGACTCGCCTTAAACCCAAGGATACAAATATATTAAAAGTGAAAAGCTGGAAAAAGATATTCCATGCATGCAGTAATAATAATAAAAAAAAAGCTGGAGTATTTATATTTATAATAGATGAAACAGACAATAAAAGTAAAGCATTATTAGAGAAAAAGAAGGACATTATTATTAATAAAATGGGCAATTCACCAAGAGGAAATAGCAATCATAAATATATATGCACCTAACCAGGATGCCCCAAATTGCATTCAGGCAAACACTGGCAAAAGTGAATGGAAAAATAGATGTCTCTACAATAATAGTTGGAGACTTCAATATACCACTCTGATTATTGGATAGAACCTCTGGGCTGAGAATCAATAAAGAAACAAGAGTTTGGATAATATTATAAATCAACTAAACCTAATAGACATATATAGAACATTTTTATCTAAACAGTAGGGTGTACATTCTTCTCAAGTGCTCCTGGATCTTTCTCCAGGATACACCATATGTTGGGTCACAAAACAGATCTCAATAAATTTCACAAGATTTATTGTGATTGAAATTTTAAAAAGCTCTTACTCTGATCATAATGGAATAAAGCTGGAAATCAACAACAGGTAGATACAAGGAAAATTCACAAATAATCTCCATATATAAACAACACACTCTTAAATACTCAGTGGGTCAATAAAAAAATTATGATAGAAATCAATAAATATCTTAAAATGAATGAAAATGAGAACAGAATATATCAGAACCTATGGGATGGGGATGCAGTGAGGGCTGTGGTGAGAGGGAAATTTATAAACCTTGATGTTTACATTAAAAAAGAAGAAATAACTAAAATCAATGACCTACTACACAGCTGAGGAAACTAGAAAAAAAAGAAAAAACTAAACTAAACAGCAAACTATTCCCAAAGCAAGCAGAAAGAATGAAATAACAAAGATTAGAGCAGAAATAAAAGAAATTGAAAACAAAGAAACAATAGAGAGAATTACAAAATCAAATTTGGTTCCTCAAGAAGATTAACAAAATTGACACACTCTTAGCTAGACTGACAAGGAAAAAAGAAAGAAAGTGCAAATAAATAAAATCAGAAATGAAAATGGGAACATTGTTACTAGCCCCACAGAAATACAATATGTCATAAGAGGATACTTTGAACAGCTGTGTGCCAACAAACTAGACAATGTAGATGAAATGGAAAAATTCCTAGGAACATACAAAAACCTACACTGACCCTCAAAGAAATAGAAGACTTCAACAAACCAATCACAAGTAAAAAGATTGAGA
Source organism: Cabassous unicinctus (assembly GCA_029593785.1). Classification (NCBI taxonomy): domain Eukaryota; kingdom Metazoa; phylum Chordata; class Mammalia; order Cingulata; family Chlamyphoridae; genus Cabassous; species Cabassous unicinctus. The sequence continues at coordinate 26,596 of JAQZBX010004880.1, forward strand.
CAGTCATCAAACTTCCCCAAAATGAAAAGCTCTGCTTTAGATTGCATCACAGGTATATTCTACCAAGCATACAAAGAAGGTTTAATCCAATCTGACTCAAACGTTTCAAAAAATTGAAAAAGAAAGAACACTACCAAACTCATTCTATGAAGCCAACATCACCCTAATACCAAAGCCAGATAAAGATATTATGAAAAAAGAAAACTACAGACCCATTTCCATAATGAATACTGATACAAAAATCCTCAAGAAAATATTTGCTAATTGAATCCAACAGCACATTAAAAGGATTATTCATCATGATCAAATGGATTTTATTTGGGACATGCAAGGGTAGTTCAACACAAGAAAATCAATCAGCCTAGTACACCATATTAATAAATCAAAGAAGAAAAATCACATGATCATCTCAATTTATGCGGAGAAGACATTTGATAAAATACAGCATCTTTTGTTGATAAAAATTCTCCAAAAAAATAGGAGTTGATGTATTTATGATACTGTAAGAGCAAAACTGACAGCCAAGAATCTTATATCCAGCGAGATTGTCATTCAAAAATGAGGGCAAATTTTGAATATTCACAGATAAACAGAAACTGAAAGAGTTTTTAATCAAGAGACTAGCATTGTAGGAAATACTAAAGGGAGTACTACAAACTGAAACAAAAAGACAGGAGAGTCTAGAAAGAGATTCTAGAATGAAGTTTTAATTAGTAAAGATTATATCATTGTCAAAGTGATAAAAGGCACATATGAGCAACCCACAGCTAACATTGTATTCAATGGTGAATGACTGAAAGCTTTCCTGTTGAGATTGGGAACAAGACAAGAATGCCTACTGTCACCACTGTTGTTCAATAGAGTGCTAGAAATTCTAACTAAAGCAATAAGGCAAGAAAAAGAAATAAAAAGTGTCCAAATTGGAAAGGAGAAGTAAAACTTTCACTATTCACAGATAATAAGATCCTATACCTAGAAAGTGCCAAAATATCTACAACAAAGTTACTAGATCTAGTAAATGAGCTCATCAGAGTGTGGAGTGGGCAGGATACACAATTAATATGCAAAAATCTGTAGTGTTTCTATATACTAGTAATGAGCAATCGAGAAGGAAGTCAAGAAAAAAATTCCATTTACAATAGTGACTTAGAGAATCAAATATTTAGGAATAAATTTAACCAAGGATATAAAGGACCTATATTCAGAAAACTACAATGCATTGCTAAAAGAAATCAAAGAAAAGCTAAATAAATGGAAGAACAGCCTGTGTTCATGATTCGGAAGGTTAAATATCATTGCAGATTCAATGCAATCCTGATAAAAATTCCACATCTTTTTAAAAGAAATGGAAAACAATCATCACATTTATTTGGAAGAGTATGAGACCCTGACTAGCCAGAAACATCTTAAAAGGAAGAACAAAGTTGGAGAACTCTCACTTCTGGATTTTAAATCATATTCTCTAGCTACAGTAGTAAAAACAACATGGTACTGTCATAAAGATAGACATATAGAAAAGTGGAACTGAAAAGATGGTTCAGAAACAGACCCTCACATCTATGGTTAAGTGATTTTTAACAAGGCTGTGAACCCCACCCAGTTAGGCAAAACAGTCTATTCAACAAACGGTGTTGGGAGAACTGGATATCCGTAGCCAAAGAAAGAAAGAGAAGCCCTATCTCAAAACTCCTACAAAAATTAACTCAACATGGATCAAAGTCCTAAATATAAAAGCTATAAGTATAAATCTCTTTGTTGCAGTTGGGCAGTTTGATGTAATTATGAATTCCAAAAATATAATTGGATCATGCTTGTAAACTGGTATGCTAATCTGGGCATGATTAAGTTATGATTAAGGCGTTATCTGGGCCACATCAGTAGGGTGTTGAGCCCCACCCCTTGGTGGGTGGGGGAATCAAATATAAACGACAAGGCAAAGGACAGAGGGAGAAGTTTTGATGTTGGAGTTTTGATGTTGGAGAGAAGGCCCCGGGATAGAGGCAAGCCATTCGCCTGAGAGTTCACAGCTGGCCTTGTGGAGACAAAACCTAGAGAGTCTAATAGTCTACAGCGAACCTTGTGGAGAAACAGAGGAGCTAAGCCCGGAGAGTAATGCAGCCCCAGGAAGAGAGGAACCCAAGAAGCCTGAACCCTGGCAAACGTCGGCAGCTGTCTTGCTCCAACACGTGCCAATGGACTTTGGTGAGGGAAGAAATTTATGCTTTATAACCTGGTAACTGTGGACTTCTACCCCAAATAAATGCCCTTTATAAAGACCAACCAATCTCTGGTATTTTGCATTAGCACCCTTTTGGCAGATTAATACACTCTTAGAAGAAAATGTAGTGAAACATCTTCAAAACTTGGTGGTGGGTGGTGAATTCTTAAACCTCACACTGAAAGCACAGGCAATGGAAGAAAAAAATGGGTAAACTGGACCTCCTGAAACTTAAAAAACGTTTGTGATTCAAAGGACTTTGTCAAGAAGATGAAAAGGCAGCTCACTCAATGGGAAAAAATATTTGGAAACCACCTGTCCAATAAGGGTTTGTTTTCCATGCTATGTAAAGAGATCATACAATTCAACAATAAAAGAGCAAGCAATCCAATTTTTAAAAAGGGCAAACGACTTAAATAGGCATTTCTCCAAAGAGGAAATACAAATGGCTAAAAAGCATATGAAAAAATTGTTCAGAAGGGACTGATGGCTCATGTGCAGGGACTTCCAGAGACTGGAGCCTCTGGCCTGCCCATCTGCCAGCTGTGCCTGGAATCTTGGTGGAGCTGCAACTCCTACTCTACAGCTCAATGGACTCACCCAAGACACCTGGTGAGGAGATGATGATGGACAATTGCCCTCCCAGGGAATGGAGAGAGCTGCAGCTGAAGGCAGGATAATACCATCCACCGTATCCATGGGATATAAGCCCCCTCTCACTTGGAGGTAGAGTGGACATCACCATCCCAAACTCCTCAGGATTGGGGGAAGAGCTATGGGACTAGAGTGGACTTACTGGTATTCTGTTGTAGACATATTGTGATTCAAGCAATGGAAGAAATTGCAACATTGATGTGGAGCCAGTGGCCACTGGATGCTTTCTGTGACATCTGTGCAGGGAGAGGGAAAAGCAGTTGTAATACAGGGGTTTTTTCGGGACTTGGGAATTATCCTGAGTGACATTACAATGACAGATATAGGCCATTTTACATCAGCATATACCATGCAGAACTGTGTGGGAGAGAGTGTGGTCTACAATGTGAACTATGGTCCATGCTTAGTGGCAAAGCCCCAGGATGTGTATATCCATTGCAGGTGATGTGCCACACTAATGAAAGATGTTTATGTGGGATGTTATGGGAGGTGTGGGAGGTGAGGAACATGGGAATCCTTGTAATTTTTGTGTAACATTTATGTAATCTAAGTATCTTTTAAAACATAAAAATAATATTAATAATAAAAGAAAAAATTGTTCAATATCACTAGCTATTAGGCCTCATAATGGCCATTATTTTAAAAAAATAGAAAAGAAGTGCTGGAGTGGATGTGGAGAAAGAAGAACACTCCACTGTTGGTGCGAATATAAAATGGTGCTGCCGTCTCTGGAAGACAGTTTGGCGGTTCCTCAGGAAGCTAAATATAGAACTGTCATATGATTGAGCAATCCTTCTCCTAGGAATATATCCAGAAGAACTGAAAATAGTGATGCAAACAGATATATTTGCACACCAACGCTTACAGCGGCATTATTCACAATTTCCAAAAGATGGAAACAACCCAAGTGTCCATCAACTGATGAATGGATAAACAAAACGTGGTATATACATACACTGGAATACTATGTTGCTGTAAGAAGAAATGAAATTGGGGCACATATGATAACATGGATGAACCCTGAAGACATTACTCTGAATTAAATAAGCCATATATAAAAGGACAAATATTATACAGTTTTTCTAATATGAACTAAATATGGAGTTAAATTCATAGATTAAAACCTATACTATAGGTTACTAGGAGATAGAATGAGGGCTAAGAAGGGGTGCTGATGCTTAATGTATGTACAAGTTTTAATTAGCTTCACTGTATAAGTGTAGAAATGGATTGTGTTGATGGTGGCACATTGTAGTGAGTATAACTAACACAGCTGGTTTATAAATGGGATTGTGGCTGAAAGGGGTAGTTTAGGGATGTAAATGTCTATTGAAAGAAAGCTAGGAAATGCATAACTTAGTGAACCTTGAGGTGGATGAAGATTGTGGTTAATAGTTCAAATAAAGGAATATTCTTCTATGAACTAGAACAAAAGTACATCACTATTACAAGATGGTAAGTATATGAAGACTCATGGGAAAACAATTAATGTAATGTATGGACTATAGTTAACAGTAATATTGTAATATTCTTTCATCAATGTAAATGATGGTAGTGTGTTAACAATAGGAGGGTATGGGAGAAATATACCAAATGTATGCTATAGACCATAGTATTAATAGTCTGATGATTAGTCTCATAATCTGTAACAAATATTCCAGAACAATGTAATGTGTTGGTGGAAGGGTGTTGTATGGGAATTCTGCACATTGTGCATGATTGTTTTATAAATTCACCACTTCTCTAATAAAATATATATAACCCATATTTCTAGATAGGGGCAGGTGATGGTGCCAGAAAACATCAAGAAAGGAGATTTCTGCTTTTAAAACAGTCAGAACATAAATTAAGGCATAGAGGTGTTTGATAAGCTTCCCTCTCAGCATACTAGTTGTGCAGTGCTTTAGTTTCCTAGACTGCTCCAGCAAGTACAATGAAACGGGTTGGCTTAAACATTGGGGATTTATTAACATAGAGTTTTGAAGCCAGGAAAATATCCAAATCAAAGCACCACCAAGGTGATGCCAGATCTTTGGATCCTCTGCCACATGGCAAAGCGCCTGGTGGTACCTGGTGGTCTCTCCCTTCTCTTCTGGATTTCATTGAGTTCAGCTTCTTGCTTCCCTGGCTTTCTCTCCTCTCTCTGTTCATTCAGTTTATAAAGGACCCCAGTAATAGGATTAAGAGCCATCCTGAATGAGATTGGCCACACCTTTACTCTCTGAAGTAGTCTCATCAAAAGGTCCTACTTAAAATGGTTCACACCTACAAGAATGGTTTAAATTTAGAACATCTATTTTTCTGGGGTTCATACAGCTTCAAACCACCACGCTGAGGAAGGAATATTCTTTACTGAGTCCTTACAATGTCTCCTTCCCAGAGGAAGGAAAAACATGTACATTTCACATCTCCACTCTGGCAAAACTCAGAAAGCAAGCCTCTAGTACAAGGTTTCCAGTTTCAATTCAGAGGTATATAGAGCTAGAAAGAGCATTGTTTCCATCTTACAACAAGAAAAAAATCTGGACAAATTGCAAAATAACGATTTATCCTCAACTCAATCATTTTCTGTTTTCCTCAACTGTTATCTACTACCTCATCAGATACAATGCTAAATAATTGCATGTAGTTTCTTATGAAAAACACCCTTTAGGGAAAGGATTTGGGAACAAGGGAAGGAGAACAAAGCTTTCTGCATCTGACAAAATTTGGGTCAGGTCAGTTACACACAGCTTTGCAAGTGGGGTCTTCCAAGGAACCACCAAACAGGTCAAATAATGATGATTTTAAATCCTTATTTGGGGAATAAGCTTTAAGAGAGCTTCTGCCTCCCGGAGGTGGCTACCAGGTTGCTCCACTTCAACGTGACTGTGGGCTGTGGTTTCTCAAAGGTAGAGTGGAATGGGAAAGTGAGTATGAGATTGAGCAAGTTAAAATGCCACAAAGCATACTGTTTTTACAGAAATTCAACTGTTTTGAATAAGTGCTCTCAGCATTGCTGCAAGCCATTGTTTAATTTCTAGAGTTCTGAAAAAAAAATTTTTCTGGCAGTTTTCTCCTTCCTTTTGAGAGAGAATTTTCAGACATCCTTATTCCATTATTTTCACTGATGTCCAGGGTCACTGGTTTTACTTCACCACACAGACTTGTCTAATGAGCTTACTGGCAATGATTTGGGTAGACAAAAACCAGAGGGACCTTCCTGAAATTATCATTCTGCTTTAGATTCCAAGACCTTCCCACAGATATGGCATGGGTTAGGGAAGAAAGGCCCATTTGTGATTGTGATTGAATTTATAACATGTTGGATATTTGGGGTCTTCAAAGACAGATTTATTTGTTCAAAGAAAATAAGGTCATTTGGAATTTCTTGAACATCTGATTTGGAGATGGCAAATTCATAACTGTCACACTAGCCTCCAGCTGATCTTTTATATATATATATACTTTATAGTTTTTTAAAAACATTTAAAAAATATTTAGCTTACACAAATGTTACATAAAAATATAAGGAAAGAAATAAAGGAAAAATCTGCTTGAAAAATATAAGGGATTCCCATATGCCCCACTCCCTACCACTCCCACATTTTCCCACATTAACAACATCCTTCATTTGTTACAATTGATGAACACATATTGGAGCATGGCCACTAAGTGTGAATTTTAGTTTACATTGTAGTTTACACTCTCTTCCACACAATTTTGCAAGTTATGACAAGATATTTAATGGCTTGTATCTGCCATTGCAATGTCATTCAGAACAATTCCAATGTCCTAAAACTGCCCGCATATCATACCTATTTTCCCTCTCCCTCTCCTCAGAACCTCCAGTGGCTGCTGCCCCACTGCCCCCACATCAATGATAAAAGTTCTTCCATTGCTAGAATAACAATAAGTCTTTAGTAGAATAACAGTAAGTCTACTCTAGTCCATCATTCATTCCCCAATCCTAAGGATTCTGGGTGGTGATGCCCACTCCACCTCTAATTAAGAGGGGGCTTAGATCCCATAGAGCAGATGGATGGGAATATCTTGCTTGCAGTTGCAGACACTCTTGGTTCCTTGAGATAGTCATTGCGCATCACCATTTCCTTGTTAGTTGTCCTGGGTGAGTCCAATGAACTGGAAAGTGGGTGTTGCAACTCTGTTGAGATCCAGGGCCTAACTGGCACATGGACAATCCAAAAATTTAAGTCTCTTGGACATACACCTATCAACTCTAATACTGAATATAAGACACAAAGAGGCTGAAAGTGAATGGTTGTAAAACAATTTTACATGAAAACAATAACCAAAAAAGGGCAGGAGTAGCTATACTAATATTGACAAAATAGACTTTAAATGCAAAACCATTGTAAGAGAAAAAGAAGGCCACTATATATTAATAAAAAAGGCAATTTATTCAGAAGAGAGAACAATCAAAAACATTTATGCACCTAATCAGGGTGCCTCAAAATACATGAGGCAAACATTGGAAAAACTAAGTGGAGAAATAGGAGGCTCTACAATTATAATGGGGGACTTTAATACATCATTATCACCATTAGACAGAACATCTCAACAGAGAATCAATAAAGAAACAATGACCTTGAATAATATAATATAGGATCTGGATCCAGTAGATGTATTCAGAACATTACACCCAAATACAGCAGGATACACACTCTTCTCAAGCACACATAGATTATTCTCCAGGAAAGACCAAATGGTAGGCCACCAAACAACTCTCAATGAATTCAGAAAGATTGAAATTATACAAAGTAATTTCTTTGTCCACAATGGAAAAAAACTTCAAATCACTAAGGGGCAGAGAATCAGATTAGGCACAAAAATATGGAAGATGAAAAACACACTCTTAGACAATCAGTAAGTCAGATAGAAAATTGAAAAAGAAATCAGTAACTACCTTGAAACAAATGAAAATGACAATACAACGTATCAAAACCTCCGTGATGCAGCAAAAGCAGTGCTGAAAGGGAAATTCATAGCCATAAATGCCTAGATTAAAAAAGAAGAAAGAGCTAAAATCAAAGACCTAATTGCACGACTGGAGGAATTAGAAAAAGAACAACAATCTAACCCCAAAGGAAGTAGAAAGAAGGAAATAACAAAGATCAGAGCAGAGCTAAATGAAATTGAAAATAAGAACGCACTAGAAAAAATAAAGAAAACCAAAAGCTGGTTCTTTGAGAAGAGTAATAAAATTGACAAACCCTTAGCTAGACTAACAAAGAAAAAAGGAGAGAAGATGCAAATACATAATATAAGAAACATGGAAGGGGATATCACCACTGACCCCACAGAAATAAAGAGTATTGTAAGAGGATACTTTGAAAAATTGCATGCCAACAAGATGGATAATTTAGAGGAAATGGGCAAATTCCTAGAAACACACAAGCAGCATACATTGACAAAAGAAGGAATTGATGAACTCAATAGACCAATCACAAGTAACGAGATTGAATTTGTCATCAAAAACCTCCCAACTAAGAAGAGCCCAGGGCCAGATGGCTTCACAGGTGAATTCTACCAAACATTCCAGAAAGAACAAACACCAATCTTGCTTAAACTATTCCAAAAAATAGAAGTGGAGGTAACATTGCCTAACTCATTCTATGATGCCAACATCACCCAAATACCAAAGCCAAACAAAGATGCCACAAGAAAGGAAAATTACAGACAAATCTCTCTAATAAACCTAGATCCTAAAATCCTCAACAAAATGCTTGTTAATCATATTCAACAGCACATCAAATGAATTATACATCATGACCAAGTGGGTTTCATCCCTGGTATGCAAGGATGATTCAACATAAAAAAAATCAATCACTGTAATACACAACATAAACAGATTGAAAGCAAAAAAATCACATGATCATCTCTATAGATGCAGAAAAAGCATTCAGCGAAATACAGCACCCTTTCCTGATAAAAACAGTGCAAAAGATAGGAATAGAAGGAAACTTCCTCAACATGATACAGGGTGTATATGAAAAACCCACAGTTAACATCATATTCAATGGTAAAACCCTAAAAGCTTTCCCTCTAAGATCTGGAAAAACCAAGTATGCCCACTGTCACCACTCTTATATAACATTGTGTTAAAATACTTGCTTGAGCACTTAGGCAAGAAAAAGATATAAAAGGCATCCAAATTGGAAAGGAAGAAGTAAAATTTCACTATTTGCAGATGACATGGTCCTATACCCCGAAAGCCCTGAGAAACCTACAACAAATCTTCTGGAGCTTATATATGAGTTCAGTAAAGTGGCAGGTTATAATATCAATGTGAAAAATCAGTAGCATTTCTGTACACCAATAATAAGCAATCTGAGGAGGAAATCAAGAAAAAAATTCCATTTACAAAAGTAACTAAAAGAATCAAATACCTAGGAATAAATTTAAAGATGTAAACAACTTGTACTCAGCTGGTCTTTTTACAGCTAGCCTCCTCCTCTCCAAATACATTCCATACTCTAATTTCAGACTGATCTCTTTAAAATTCCACTGTCATCATGATAATCTTCTGTGCTTCCCCAATTCATGACAGCAGTGGTTTTCTAACAGAGCCCTAGGGATTCTAAGAGCTCCTAAATACACACACACAGACACACACACACAATGCAAATAAGACTTTCATCTATTTTATAGACTGTTTCAATATATGATGTTTGACTGATAAGAAGAAAGTGTTAAAATGATTACTCCATAGTAGTTGTTCTCAAACACAAGAATGAACTAGTGAACTTGATGCATAGCCAGATTTCCTGGCTTCAATCTCAGAGATTTTCATGGGGTAAAACTATGTTGGTCCCAAGTATTTGCATTTTAAAGGAAGCAAGTTGGTGATTATGATGCAGGTGGTCTGCAGAAAATCATTTGGAAAAAGAGAATAAAATACAATTTATAAGAGGATCAAAAGTTTAGTATTCAAAATGCCTCACAAGTTGGCCAAATATACCTTCGCAACCTTGAAAGCTGGAGCTCTTCCAAGGTTGTGTGTTGAATATGTTTTGCTCATGCTGTGCCTTGGCCGATTTATTTGCTGCCATGTGACATGAATTATTCTTCCCTTATGCTTGACTTCATCCTACCCTTCCACAAGGTAGAATGAAAATTCAGCCTTCTCCATTTTGCTGACACTACTTAGTTCAGCCCATAATGATCAGAAGAAAGAATTAGGCAAAATGCTACTGTTTTTTCTAAATAAGAGTAATAATTGCCTGGTTTTTAAAATTCTGATTTCATCACCTCAGTGAAGGATTTGACTATAATTGTTCTCCCTGCCCTAATTAGCTAGAATCTGATGATGAGACTTCAGGGCATGGAAACAATCCTAATACAAAGATGTGACAGGGCAATATGGTGTTCAAAAGCTAGGCAAACAGCAGCTTTGAGGTGGCAACTTGATGAGCAGAGTCAAAATTCAGACGAATAACAACTGGATAGAAACAGGAGCTCCAGAATAGAGCAAATTCTGAGTAAAAGGGAGGAGCCAGTGCCTACATCTGGACTGTAAATCACATTTTTGCACAGGCTGTCAAGCGTGGTCATGAGTGGGGATGCCATTAGAGATACAGAGACAGAGAGACAGAATCATAAATCATAAATTAAAATTTTTTTGTTCCTATCAATAGGGATAAGAATTCAAAACGTTTAATCCTGAAAGGTCACCTGCTATTATTAGCTCACTCCTTTCTTTGACCTCAATTTTAGTTCCCTAATATCTTCCTTCAGTTTTGATGTTTTGAGTTCCTCAGACTATTAAGGGATGGAGGGAATAACATCTGCAGATGGCCACAATTAGGATCAAAATAAATGTTTATCTCTGCCATTTTAGATAAGAATTTCTGACAACTATAGAGTATTAACTAGGATATTGTACTAATGTAACATTAAATGATCTATAATAGTGATTTTTGTAATATTAATGTACAGATTATTTTCCGGTACGATAAAAGGAGCTGTTGTGTTTTTTCCTTCCAAAAATTGCTTTCTGTGTCATTTAAAAGTATCTGGTTATAAACACAAAACATTTTAAAACCCTGACGAGATATCAAGTGTCAGTGTATTTTTTCTTAAATCACCTGATGCCACTTGATAAAGTTTTTATATAATTTTCATTGGTCAGTATATAAATATGAAGTTTTATTTATCTGCTAATATAAGTATAAAAGGACAAAATAGAAATGCTATTCTGTGCATCCTTTTTCTTTTGTACTCTCCATCTCAGCACTTGCTTTTAATCATATTATTTCTTAATCTACAATGTACATCCATCAATAGAAGATTTATATATTTTTAATGCCATTGACATATTAAATAAAAATAAAAAGTGATATGCATGATATAAAGTTAAAAGCTTATGTTCAATAAAGTAAAAAAACATGTGTAAAGCAACTGTTTTATGGTAAATTTAAGGGTATTAAATAAAATAACTCAGTAAACAGGAAAATTTATGAAGATTTGTTTCATAATTTTGATTAAGAGGTGGTATTACATAAACACACACACTCAACAAACACCTTTGGTAAGGACTAGGACTTTCAGAGAGTATCTCAAGATTTGTCTATTTTTTAAAAATCTCTTTTCATTCATTCATTTAATTACTGAGAACATACTATGTGCTATGTAAATAACACCACCAAAGTCCTCTTTTTTATTTTTTTCTATCTGGTTGCATCATCGTCTTTTTGGTGTGTGGGGGTCTGCGCCCCTCCGTGCTGCACAGGTCCTGGTGATCGAACCTGGGTCCTCCATACCGTAAACAGGAGCTCAATTGCTTGAGCCACAGCCACTTCCCCAGCAAAGTCCTATTCTCATTGCTATTTCAGTTGGGGGAAGGGGGCGGTGTTTTAGTGCAAGAAAGCAGAATGCAAATATGTAGATGCATGTTAAAAATGATAATGTTTCAAATAGTTTTAAATGCTTTAAAAAAATAAAGGTGGGTAGTAGAATATACAGAGTGAATGACTGAAGGAGGCAATATTTCCAAAACAATGATAGGGAAGGAGCCCATGAGGAAGTGTATGTAATCTGAAATCTGGGGTATGAAAGGGTGTACCAAAAACCACTGATTGTACACTTTGGATGGAATTATGCTTTATTAATATGTGTCAATAAAATTGACTTGTTAAAAAAAAATTCATCCCACAGTAGAACCTCAGCTCTTCTATGTCTTCACGATATTTTCAGATTTGTGAAGTATTTTGCCTTCTCATATGCTAACATGACTTGTATAAAAGTCCGTTGGCTTTAATTCAAATTCATAATATTCAGATTTAGAAGTTTAAAATCACTAGGGGTATTTAAAATTGTTTTGGACACATTTAATTTCTGAAGAAAGCTTTATCAAGAAAATAGTACTACACAGAAAAAAATGTCAGGTGGCATTTCATCAACTTTTAGGGAAAAATGCAACAGCCTAAGTGGGTGAAGAGAAGTCAAAATCCTTAAAGGAACATCAATATTACAAACAAACAACCAAAACCAAAACCACAACAAAGCCATATAATCAATAGCTGTATATCAATATATGGAACCATTTATTTGGTACCTTGAGATCTTTCTATCTGATTTAGCTTTCCTTACAAATTTGTTTCTTAAACCTTGCCATAAGAAAGGAAAAGCTCTAAAATGTTAAAATCAGTGGGTCTGGGTGTCTGGTGAAGGGTATGTTGGAGTTTTCTCTATGGGTTTTGTATTTTTTTACAACTGTTCTATAAGTTTGAAATTATTTCAAAATAAAAAGTTTAAAGATAAAAAAAAAAAAACGAGTTAGGCATTTGAAAGTATGAGGAAAGTATCCAAGCAGAAGGGACCCCAAGTGTGAATTCCCAGAAGCAAGAACCAGATCCTGGGCATTTGAGGAAGAGGATGAAAATTAAGTGGCTAGATTCTATTGAAACACGCTGTAGGAGATGATGTAGGAGAAGTAGGCAGGATCAGGATGGTATAGAGACCTGTGGGCTCTGGTAAGGGATTGGTTTTATTCTAAAAGTCCTGAGAAGCAATAGGAAGGTTTTAGGCAAGAAAATGAAGTAATCTGATGATGAACAACATTGACTAGGGGAGCAGATAGGAGACCATCTGGTTTGGCTTTAATAGGTGTATCAGATCAGTTGTCCTAAATTTTGTTCTTCTTTATCTAGTTTTATGTGCATCCATAGCCAAGCAGGGGACTGTGGAGAGGCTAACCTCTTTTGAAGAACACATTGGTTGAAAGGAATCTGTTTCCTTTGGAAAGCATTGAAGACTATAAAATGTTTGAATATTGGTAAATTGCCCATGAAAGAACAATTGCCAAAGAGATTTTGAAAAGCTTATCAGGAACACAATGTTCCCGTATCCTTGGAATGCATGGTAGTAAAAGCTTGCTAGCTCTTCTCTTCCTCTCTCTTTCTTTCCCCTTCCCTAATTACAATTCCCTACACTTTTTTATATTAGTGTACAGCATAAGTAATGATATTTGGTATCATTTCTGAAAAAGATATTTACTAACATGTACCTTTTCTCAAGTATTAATCATGTATTTTGTAATAAAAGTCATACAAATGGAAGAGACCTAAGATAACTTACATAGTTATATTTTCTTCTCTTTCAAATTTCTTCTTGTTCAATATTCTTTCACTAGATAATAAATTCTCTTCTTCTGCTAGAAATTTGAAAGAATCAATTGTTGGGCAGATGATCAATTTTGCTTTATTTTGTAGGGAATAAAATTTAGATTAACATATTATCTATTGAAGGTTGTGATCAAAATGGTGACATGAGACATCATCTTGAAATGTCTCCACTCATAAATAACTAATAAAAGGAAAAATCCCACTTGCTTGGTACTCTGGAGGATGATAGAGTGGAGAAGGACTCCACAAATGATGAATTGAAGAAATAACACTAGAAAAGAAGATAGGAGATCTGTGACTTGGGCCTGCCAGACCAGACCACTGCCCCTCACTCAGTTCCATGTGACTTAAGCTGGGTGGCAACACTCTGGCTTGGGTATCTCCTGCCATGGTAACAGACCACAGAGCCACTCACAGAAGTGGATAATAGTCCCACACATATCCAAGTAAAAGAACCCAAGGCCATATGGACCCAGGGTAGAAACCAAGTGGCAGGCAAACATGTACATGCAAAAGGGCTCCAGAAAACAAAAGAGACCTATGATGGAACTTTTGGTAAGAGGTGCACACACTGGACCTAGTCTCTAATTGCTGGATGACCTAAATGAAAAATGAGTGATTTTGAAAGCTGGCCCAGTCTTGGATGGGATACACTAACATGGAAAAGCATCATGGAAAAAAGAGAAAAAGAGAAAACTGAACTGCTGTAAGCAGGAGGGGACCCGGGACTGAAAACAGTAATGAAAAGAGGGCAATGAGTGAGGATGAGCAGTTCAGCAAAGAGCTGGGAAGGAAAATTTGCACAAAATAATAGAGAACAGTTTAGGGTTCCTGGAAAATGAACAGAGCAAATGAAACCTTCTCCTGGATGAAACAATTGCACATAAAAGAACAATTTTAAATGTTGTACTGCATGTTCATGGCAAGAAACAGGTGTAGAAACCTGAGAAAATCAGATAAATACAGGGTCAGTATGAATTGAGGTCAGCATGAACTGGGACAAGCATAGAAGAAGAGTCTTAACACACATCCATTCTACAATAAAACCCAGTCAAACTCAGCATATGCATGCATTACCTTCCTCCCAGCGTGGGACATGACTCCTGGGGATGAGCCTCCCTGGCACTGAGTGATTGCTACCAAGCGCCAACTAGCAATGTGACTGGAAAGATACATACTAATCAAAATGACAAATGCCAAAGATAAAGAAATCTGAAAGCAACAAGAGAAAAGTGATTCATCACATACAAATGATCCTCAATAAGACTAAGTGCTGATTTCTCATCAGAAATCATGGATGTGAAAAGGCAGTGTTATGACATATTTAAAGTACTAAAAGAGAAAATCTGACAACCCAAAATTCTTTATCCAACAAAACTGTCCTTCAAAAATGGGAAATAGTTTAAGATATTCACAAATAAACAGAAACTGAGAGAATTCATCACCAAAACACCTGCCCTACAAGAATTGCTAAAGGGAATTCTTCAGGTTGAAAGGAAAATACAAGAGTGGCTTGTAATTGTATAAAGAAGTGAAAATCTTCAATAAAGTTAACTAAATGGATAAATGCAAAACCAAAATAATACTCTATCCTCAATATATAACTCTACTCTTTAATTTCTATACACGTTAGAATATGATTGAATAAGAAAGAATCATCTTTCCTGATAATGGACATGCAAAATAAAAACAGGTAATGTGTAAAAAAATAACATAAGGAGGGAAAATGGAGGGACATGTGAGCAGTAATGTATATGCTATTGAAGTTAAGTTGGTATTGTCTCAAAAAAGGAGGTTATAGACTTAGGTTGCATAATAGAAACATGAAGGTAACCACAAAGAAAGTATTTAAAAATACACAGAAATAGAAATGAGCAAGGGCTCAATCAGTTACATCATGAGAGATCAACTATATACAAAAGTAGGCTGGAATAAAGGAAAAGAGAGACAAAAAAGAAATAAAACATATAAGAAACAAAAGACAAAGTGGCTGAAGTAAGTTCTGCCTTTACAGTAATAATACTGAGTATTAATGGGTTAAACTCCCCAATCAAAAGACATAGATTGATAGAGGAGATAAAAAAGAATAATAATTTTATGTTGTTTTAAAAAGACTCACCTTAGACCCAAACACACAATTTAGGTTGAAAGTGAAAGGATGGGTGCAGATAATCCATGCAAATAGTAACCAAAAAAGAACTGTGGTTGCTATATTAATATTGGACAAAAAGACAGTGTTACAACCCAACTCCTGAAAGGCACGAGTTGGTACAGCTGCAAGACCAAAAAACACACCTGGCATTTAGTCAGGCCTAAGTTTTATTGGGACTTACAGACAGGAGAGAATCTCTGATGGCGCTGGTTCAGACAATAAAGATAATGCTCCACAAAGAGATGAGAAAATAAGGGGTGATATATAAGGGGTTTCAGAACAAGAACATTCCATATGGTATGAGAACTGAATTTCTTCTAGGGTCATGTGAAGCGTACAAATGGGGTGTGGTGATGTTTTCACTACGCTCATAGGAAAGATCTTTACCAAGGACGTTTACTGCTCTGGGAAGATTATAGTTGACAAAAACATCTATACATTCTCTTCCCTCTGGGGAGGGTTGCTAACCTTTAACTTATGTCTAGGTCATGCAGATAGCTACAAGCTGAAGACTTGGGGATGGCCCTGGGTCCTCATAATCCACCCTCACATATCAGCCGACATTGACCATAGGACAAGTATTGCATCCACATTCCACAGCAACAGTATAAAATACAACAGCTAAAGCCATTATGTGTTTTTCAGTGACAATTGCAGTTCCACCTGGCACAAAAACTGCCAATGGGTAGAACCACCAGGGGGGATGCTTTACTCTATATCTAGCCTTGATAGTAAAATTACACAACTCAGGGGGTAACCACACCACATCATGGATTTCCTGTTGTCATTCCATGCAGATAGGGACAATATGATCTAGGGTGACAGACTCAGCCATTAACCATCCTAAAGCATTATATACAATTATATACATTATATATCCTAATAAAGGCCTGGGTTATTCACCTGTTCCCTTACAAGGGAAAAATACAATTATGAGTCTCATGGAAAGATGGCAGCAGGATTTCAGTCTTAAATGAGAAGGTCTTGTTCCAAACTTGTCAATGGGTCATACTTTGCCATGCCAGAAGGGTGTTCCATGCTGCAGGAGTTATGGTCCAAGAAATGCCAGTAGAACCCGAGGATGGTGCAAACAGAACATTGGCTTCGATTGTGGGCAAGGGTTACTGTCAAAGCCCAATGTAGAAAGATATAGGCTAGGGTGCTACAAGGGGAGTCCTGTGAGGAGGATTCCAATACCACACATTTTCTCCTTCTAAATTCTCTGAATTTACTACAGTGACATCAAAAACTAGTTTAGGCATAAGGAGAGTCCACATAGACACACAAAAGGGCCCCAGATATCTGTTGACCTGATTGGTTGCCTTTCTACCTTCACTTGTCACCTTTCAGGGAACCAATGGAGAGGCCTTTTTTTGGAGTTATCCAGGACTTCTTTTGAGTCTAGCACGTTCAAACTGGACCTCGTGACCAGGGTTTAGGTGGGTTTTATTCTGACCAATCACCTTTCCTCGTTCCCTTACTCACCTGCCTTAACTTCCCCCTCAAAGAGTTTACACCCTTATTCTTAAGGGGGAACTGAAGGGCAATGGTCATTCTTCTGTAGCTGCTTCCTGCTGGTTAGGAGCAGAAGTACCCTGCCTGACCAGGTATAGAAACTCTCTGGCAATTCTACTGATGTTGAGTGTTGAGGGAAGGCAGGTCTGGCACCATGGTTGGAACTGGATGAAATCCTTACATGACTAATACCTTGCTCTGGAAGGTGTTGATTTTGGAAGAAAGAAATTTAAGTTAGAATTTTGAATACATGGTCTTACTAAAAGGATAAAGAAAATGGAGGTAAGCAGCCTCAAAAAGGGGACCAGCCATGACATACCAGACCATGGGAATGAGGAAGGCCAATTGCCTCCAGAGGCTACAGTCTCCTGAAGCTGATGGGCTTGATATTATAAGTTTCAAATGCAGTCTAGGAAACTGCCACCCCCAGTTCCCACAGTGGTGGTTATGCCTAGGACAGATAGGAGAGGTATGAGGAGAGGCACTGCCCAAGACATAAACTCAAAAAGACAATATAGGCAACAACAAGATAAGCATATGGCAAGCAAAATAAAGACAATATTTAAGAGAGCCATTCTTTTATCTTATAGGCATGTTCGTTAATTAGGAAATGAATTAAATTTACCAAGACTTTTAACACACTCAATATCTTTCTGCATATGATGTAGAATAGAAAAGATATTATATTCATCAGGTATATAGGTACAGAACTTAACACTAATCAGTGAACTAATCAATGCATAAGTTCCTCTTTGAGCTGCAGTTAATAGATCTAAGCTCAAGGTTTGCAATACCATACATGTTGTCTCTCCATGGGAACAGGCCATAATGCCAATTGTTGTGTCTGATTAGGTTCTACTTACATTACTTTGGTAATTATTGCTCCACTTGGTACATCCTTCACACCCAGCATGCTGCAGTACCATTGGCCCTTGGAGGGAAGTTCCAGTTAATTCCCCAGCTTGGTGCATAGCACCCTTTGGCACCATGAAACAGAGCCAGTTTGGAGGCATATCAAGTCATTTCTGGTTGCTGCAGGAGTCTGAAACTGCAACATACTTTCCATCCACTTCAGTAGCCATGTCAAGAGCTGTTGTAGATCCTTTTATTATTTTAGGGGTCATAGTGACCAACCTAGCCAATAACTCAAGTGGAGAATTACCATGAAGGGTACTGGAGGCTGGTTTGAATGCACAAGACAGTATGACAATACTGAAGTCTATCTCTTAATTTTTATACACTTTCTAAATACTTACAATGCAGTTTATAACATATCAAATAAACCTAACTATTTTTAGTACTTTTTACTTTAACACCTTGACCAAGATTATGTTAATCAACAGGTAAAACAACATAAATTTTGCTTTGCTTTTCCTTTAGGTCCCTTTCTGTTTACGATGGGGTGACTGCATGCTCTTTCAGAGAAACATCAGGGCAAAACAGTGTAACTAAGAGATTTTGATTGTTTTCATAGCATCACATTTTTCTAAGAATAACTGACAATATCACCATGCAGATCAGTATTAGGATGAAACAGACCGTGAGAACTTCAAAAATCTTTAAGAATTTTTTATACAATCCCCAAATATATAAGTAAATTATACATTTAATTAAATTTTTTTGTTTCCTCTTTTAGAAAGATACTGTTTACCACAAAGAAACTTCAGCAGTACTAGAAGAAAACTTTTTTTTTTTTACTTTAACAGAGAGAGAAAGTCAAATTTTAGTTTGCATCAGTGCAATATTAAATAAAAAGATCTTAGCATAGGTCATAATAAATTGAGATTGTCAACAGGTTTTTTGTTTTTGTTTTTGTTTTTTGCTATAAAGTTACCTTTGTTTTTAATATTAACTCCTAGATTTCAATTTAATATTGATTTCCTGGAATCAGCACTTACATTATGATCTTTCAGTTTAGAAAATGCTTTTACAAACCTCCCATAACTATCCATAACCACATTGACTATAGTTACTTCATCTCATGACAAATTTCACCTTTACAAAACACATTCCCTTACTTAATGCTACAATACCTTCTACAAATTTCTATATTCATTCAAGCCTTGTCTTACATATTTCCATCCTAATTTTATGAAAACTAGCCATCTTATCTTAGAACAAAATACATTCCCCTAAACTAACTTACCAAATTTTAGTCAGCATTGACTAAGAATTCACTTCCACAAAACTTTCACTTCTTTCTATATCCATTTGTCTCATATCCCTCATATTGTTCTGTGAAGAAAAAAAACTTCATTTCAATTTAGACAGAAACAAATTTTTTAAAGAGATTTGTAACAATTTCATTACCAAAAACTTAAAATTTTCATTATCTTAAAGATTTAACACATATAATGCTATTTTATTTCCTTAGTATCCTATAAACCTAGGGGCTTATACCAAAGCTAAATAAAATTGAAACCATTACAGTTTGGGCAAGAAATGTTCTTTCTTCTTCCTTCCTCCATGGGAGGCTAAAACCTCTTTTCTTTAAATAAAATTCTGAAATCACTAATAACCTTAAAAGCATACTGACTGCCAAGTTCTGGAATATATTATAATTGTTTAATTTGTTTAATCATAATTTAGAAAAATCTTTCTATAGCCTTCAAGGACTTTTTCTTTATTTACTGATATTTGGCCATTTGGATTATTATTACTGTTATCTCAAAAGCTGTTAAAATTTAATTGGGGAATTACAAGACAGACTATACAAAACAAGGTTTATTTTGTAATGTTCCTTCTATCCCTATTATTTTCATTTCCAGTCCTAGTAGACAGAATTCTAGACTAAACTCACATCTCCCTATTTTCCACACCCAGCCCATCCCCTTAGTTTCCTCAACTGGTTTTAATGAGTCACTGGAATTCAATCAAGGTTAGGAGAAGACTTTGGTGGCATGATAGGCTATAGAAAGATTATGGGAGAATTCAGGATAAACTTTTTAGTTTCTTCCCTTTAAATAATTTCTTTATTCAGATTTTATGTTACTTTTTATCCTGTTTGGCTTCTCCAATTTGTTCTTCAGGAGTACTCATTTACCTATATAATAACCCATTAATTTTTAGCAATTTGTATAGAGATCTTTTAGAATTTTCATTTGTTATTTTAATATTACCACCCAGAGTTATGAAAATATACACTGAACAAGAAAACACGTGCAAAAAGTTAAGACACACCAAAAGAAACATAAAACTCACTAATTTGGCTCAAAATTCTCATTCCTTTGTTATGGCTGTCTCCAAGCTGTCCATCATTTCACATCTCTGATTTTTTACTGCTTTTAAGACCTCCTCTGGAATCACTGTTGCCTATAATATGAAAGCTCATTCTGCTGAAGATTTTGGGCACCCCCATATTCTCTCAGAGGTCCCCACTCATCCTGGAAGGCAGCCACCCCTCCCCACATGGATGTTATAGGCCAACCCAGGATATCCCCTGTGGATTCTCCTTTCCCTGAGCTCATGCTCACTTCTGCCAGTGGTCCTTCAGTCTCCCGGATGTGACTCACCAATTGTTACAACCCAACTCCTGAAAGGCACACGTTGGCGCAGCCACAAGACCGAAGAACACACCTAGCATTTAGTCAGGCATAAGTTTTATTGGGACTTACAGACAGGAAAGAATCTCTGGTGCCTTTTCAGACAATGGAGATAGCATTCCGCAAAGAGGTGAGAAAATGAGGGGTGCTATATAAGGGGTTTCGGAACAAGGACATTCCATAGGGTATGAGAACAGAGTTTCTGATAGGGTCATGTGAAGTGTATACATGGGGTATGGTGACATTTTCACTATGCTCGTAGGAAGGACATTTACCAAGGATGTTTACTACTGTGGGAAGATTATAGTTTACAATAGCATCTACATATTCTCTTCCCTTTGAGGAGGGCTGTTAACCTTTAACTTATGTCTCTGTCACACAGGTGTCTTCATGATGAAGACTTGGGGGGAAGCTTGGTCCCCACAAACAGTAAGTCAAAACTGTTACAAAAGACAAAGAAGGGGTAGCAGAGGTGGCTCAAGCCATTGGGTACCTTTCTCCCACATGGGTGTTCCTGGGTTCAGTTCCTATTACCTCCTAAAAATAAGACAAGCACAGAACGATCAGGCACAGAGAGCAGACAGCAAACACAAAACAAGGGAGGGGGGGAGATATAAATAAATAAAATAAATCTTAAAAAAAAAGACAAAGAAGGATACTATATATTAATAAGAGGGATGAGCCACCATGAAGAAATAATAATCATAAATATATGTTAACCTCACCACAGTGAGACAAGCACTGGGAGAAATAGACACCTCTACATTAATAATTGCAGACTTCAATGCACAGTTTTCATCAATGGTTAGAACATTTAGACAGAAGATAATAAGGAAACAGAGAACTCAAATTAAATGATAAATGAACTACACCCAACATACATAAAAAGAACACTGTACTCGAAAACAGTAAGAAACACATTCTTCACAAGAGGCACATGGATCATTCTGGATAGATCACATGTTAGGAAATAAGTTAAGTCTCAAAAAAATTTAAAAGGTTGAAATTTGATGAAACATGTACTATGAACACAATGGAATGAATCTGGAAAGCAATAAAAGAGAACTTGAAAATCCATTAATATATTGAAGTTAAATTACACACTCAAACAATCAGTAGTTCAAAGAAGAAATCACAAGGGAAATTAGTAAATATTTTGAGACAAATGAAAATGAGAACACAACATATCAAAATTGATGGGATGAAGTCAAGGAAGTGCTCAAGATAAATTTATAGCCCTAAATGTTTACATTAAAAAACAAAAGAAATCTCACTTAATCGCTCATCATGAACAACTAAGGAAAAAAAGGAAACTAAACCCAAAGTGAACAGAAGTAAGGAAATTACAAAGATTAGAGCAAAAATAAATAAAACAGAGAATTTAAAAAGAGAAGGAATTAACAAAATCAAAAGTAGTTTCTTTGAAAAGAGCCATAAAATTGACAAAAGTTAACTTAGGATGCAAAGAAAAAAGAGAGGACACAAATAATTAGAATCAGAAATGAAAAGGGACATTAATCAGACCCCACAGAAATAAAAAGGTTCATAAGAGGATATGATGAAAAACCGTATGCCAACAATTTAGACAAACTTGGTGAACTGGGCAAGTTCCTAGAAACACCCAAACAACCTTCACTGACTGTAGAGGAAATAGAAGATATCACTAGGTGAATTTCAAGTAAAGATATTGAATCAATAATCAAAACCCCCAGCAAAGAAAAGACCAGGACCAATTGGCTTCACAGATGAATTCTACTAAACAATCCAAGAAAAATCAATATCCATCCTTCTCAAAATATTCCAAAAAATTGAAGAGGAGAGAACACTACCTGGTTCATTCTATAAGACTCATATCAAAGCCAGATAAAGACAGCACAAGAAAAGAAAATTACAACCAATATCCCTCATGAATACAGATGCAAAACTCCTCAACAGAATCTTAGCAAACTGAATCCAAGAGTACATTCAAAGAATTATATAGTGTGATTGCGGCAACAATGCTATTAGAGCTAATAAACAAATTCAGCAAAGTGGTGGGGTACAAGGCCAACATGCAAAAAAATCAATAATGTTTCCATGCACTAGTAATGACAATCTGAGGGTGAAATTCAGAAAAAAATCCATTTACAATTGCTACTAAAAGAATCAAATATCTTGGAATAAATTTAACCAAGGTTGTTTAACTATGAAAAACTACAAAACATGGCTAAAGGAAATCAAAGAAAACTTAAAGAAATGGAAGGACATTCAATGATTATGGATTGGAAGTCTAAATATTTTCAATATGTCAACTCTACCCCAAAAGATTTACAGATTCAATGCAATCCCAACCAAAATTCCAACAGCCTTCTTTGGAGAAATAAAAAAGCAAAACATCAAATTAATTTGGAAAGGTAAGAGTCTCTGAAGAGCCAAGTGCATCTTGAAATAGAAAAATGAAGATGGAGGACTCATATTTTCCTATTTTAAAACATTTTACAAAGCTATAGTAATTAAAACAGCGTGGTACTGGCATGAAGACAGACATGTAGAACAATGGCTTTGAATTGAGATTTCAGAAATAGACCCTCACATTTATGGCTAACTGGTTTTTGAAAAGGTTGCCAAGTCCACTCAATGGGGAAAGAATTGTGTCTCCAAAAAATGGTGCTGGTAAAACTGAATATTCATATTCAAAACAATGAATATTGACCCTTACCGCACACCACATACAAAAGTCAACTCAAAATGGATCAAAGACCTAAATATAAGGACCAAAACTATAAAAATACTGTAAGAAAACATATAACATCATCTTCAGGGTCTTGTGTTCGGCAATGGTTTATTAGACTTTACACAAAAAGGACAAGCAAAATAAGAAAAAATAGATAAATAGGGCTTCATCAAAATTAAAAATGTTTGGTCATCAAATGACCTAATCATGAAAGCTACATGACAACTTACAGGCTGGGAGAAAATATTTGGAAACCACATTTCTGATAAGGGTTTAACTTCTAGAATATATAAAGAAACCCTACAAATCAACAACAAACAGACAAATAACCCATTTTAAAATTGGACAAATACTTGACTAGACATTTTTACAAAGAAGGCATACAAATGGCCACAAAGCACAAGAAAAGATGCTCAACATCATTAGTCATTAGGGAGATCAAAACTATGAGATACCATTTCACATCCACTAGAATGGCTACTATTAAAAAAATGAAAAGTTACAAGTTTTGGAGAGGATGCGAAGAAATAAGAACACTCATTGATTGCTAGTGGGAATGTAAAATGATGCAGTCAATGTTGAAACAGTTTGGCAGTTCCTCAGAAAGTTAAGTATGGAATTCCATATGGTGGTAATCTCACTTCCAGGCATATATCCCCCAAGAATTGAAAGCAGGAATTTGAACAGATATTTGCAAATCAATGTTCATAGTGGAATTATTCTCAGTTGACAAAAGATGGAAGCAACCCAAGTGTCCATCACCAGATATATGGATGAGCAAAATGTGGCATATATACATGCAAAGGAATATTATGCAGCCATGAAAGGGAATGAGGTTCTGAAACCTCTGACAATATGGATGAACTTTGAAGAAATCATGTTGATTGAAATAAGCTAGACACAACAAAACAAATATTATATGATTTAAATTAATTAGAATAAGCAAATTCATAGAACCAGAAACTAGAATAAAGTTTACCAGGGCCTGGGGAGGGCAAGGGAATGGAATGTAAAAGATTAATTGGAACAGAATTTCTGTTGGGGTGATGAAAAATTGTGGTATTTGATGATGTTGATGGTAGCACAACATAGTGAATGTAATTAACACTACTGAATTATATACCCAAATGTGATTAAGTGAGGGGGGTGAGAATTTTAGGTTGTATATATGTTAATAAAATAAAAAAAAAATATCTGTTACAATTTTGCTACCATTCCACAGAGTGAAAAATATTGATAGTCGTCATGACTATGTGAAAATTTTTACATATTTCCAAATAATTAGGTAGTTTTAGAATGTCATCAAATAAGTTAAATAGCTTTGGTAATAATTAAAGTATTTATAGAATGCTTTTCCTAAGTATAATACATAGCACTTGGCTTTTTAAAAGAGATGTTTGGTCTGATCACCTATGAAATCTGAACAATCAATATCTCCAATGATTTTCTGAATATTTTCAGAGAAATTATGCTCACACATTTTAATTTTTAAAGTAATGGTTTTATTGTTTTATGAAAATGTACATGCTTATTTTAAATACTCAAGTAATACATAAAAGTACAAAGAAGAATTCTTTTAAAGCCACCTATATCTTATCATCCAGAAATAAAAATTGAAGATATATGATTTCACTTAGAATTCTCTCTCTCTCTCTCTCTCTCTATATATATATATACACATACACACACAAAGTTTAATGTATAACAAATAGTAGGTCATATAAAATATAATGTATGTTTTAAGAAAAAGGGGATCCTGATATACATTCTCTTTTGATAAAAATATTAAATTTTTAATTGATTCAACCAAAAAGTTAGTAAAGGAATTTTTAAACTTCAAATATTTCCTTTCAACAAAGCTAATAGATTCTAGTAGATTCCTCTAAAGCTAAAAAATTTTTATGCAAAATGCAAAACTTGGTGCCTTTTTTAAGCTACATATTTCAACAATAGAGAGATTTGGCTTACTGACTTGCTAAAATATTATAAAATACCACATTTCAGCTTCCTTCCATTTCCCCTCCTTGTACTGCCTATCCTCACTGACTCTGATGTATTTTTACATGCCAAGACATATATCAATTATATTACCTTGTGTAACCATGTTTTCCGAAAGTATTTAGTTTTGCACTAATTTAAAATATACTGAGTCCATTTTGCTATGGTTTTTCCATTTTAAAATTCACTATTAGATTTTTCTAGGTTATTTTAAAATTATCTATTGATTGATTAATTTTTAAGAATCTTTAGATTACATACATGTTACATAGAAAATATAGGGGATTCCCATATGCCCCACTCCCTCCCCCTCCCACACTTTCCCACATTAACAACATCCTTCATTAGTGTGGTACATTTGTTAAAATTGATGAACACATATTGAAGCATTGCCGCTAACTATAGATTATATTTAGCTTCTGTCCCATGTGATTTTGTAAATTATGTCAAAATATATAATGGCCTGTATCCATCATTGCAACATCATTCAGGACAATTCCAATGTCCCCAAAATGACCCCATATTACATGTATTTTTCCCTCTCCCTCCTCTCAGAACCTCCAGTGGCCACTGTCTCCACAACAATGATAAAAGTTCTTCCATTGCTAGAATAACAATGTCTATAGTAGAATAATAGTAAGTCTACTTTAGTTCATTTTTCATTCCCCAATCCTGAGGATTTTGGGAAGGGTATGCCCACTCTGCCTCTAATTTAGAGGGAGCTTAGATCCCATGGGGCAGATAGATGGGACTACCTTGCTTAAAGTTGTAGGCACTCTCTGTTCTTTGGGATGGGTATTGTCTATCATCATCACCTTTTAGTTGTCCTGGGTGAGTCCAATGAACTGGAGAGTAGGTGTTGCAACTCTGCTGAGATTCATGATCAACTGGTACATGGACAGACCAAAGATTTATGTCTGTTGGACACGCACCTATCAAGTATATTGCTAACTACAAGTTTTGATAGAAGGGGCAGAAGAGCTATGTGTAGGACAACCACAAATGAGTCCAACTCTGTCACACCGGGGAGCATAAACTCCAAGGTAAGGCCAACTGGCAGGGCTCCAAACTCCTGAGTTGTCTGCCCTGCCTATAGTGTCTGGATGTCTCCAGAGCCCTCAGGAGCCCTGCTAGTTGAGGCATTATTTACTGTGGCAGTCAATGAGATCCTGTTGAAATGTGCATAAAGGTAACCTCTGGAATGACCTCCCAACTCACTCTGAAATTTCTTAGCCATTAAAATGCATTTGTATTTACCATTTCCCTCTTATTGTCAAGGTCTTTTTCCTGGTGCATTGCTAGTTGGTGCTTGATATAAATCCCTTGGTGCCAGGGAGGCTCATACTTGGGAGCCATATCCCATGCTGGGGGTGAGGTAGTGCGTTTATTGTTATAGTTGATGTAGAGAGAGGCCACATTTGAGCAACAAGGAGGTTTTCAGGAGATAACTCTTAGACAATATATATACTAGGCTAAGTTTCAATTTCAAAAGTAAAGGTTCATAAGTATAATCATCAACATCAACAGCCCAATGCAATGGTCCATCCTCCTTCACTGGGCACCATCCCTATACTTAGGGGATTCTTCCAGTCCCATTAGTGAATGTGGCAGAACTCCCCAAGATGTTACAAAGAAAATATAATATCTAATATTTTTTTGGTTATTGTGTGGATCTCCACCCACCATGACAATGCCTCATGAACACTTGAACACATTCATATGTCTTAAAGGCATGCCCCATATGAACCCTCTTATATGCATCCCCATTACTGACACCCTGCACCAATGAACCTCTCCTGCCACAGTTGTGACCCTTCTTTGATCCAAAACCTCTCCAAAGATGAAGCTAAAAAAATAACAAAATAAAAATAAGGAGAAAATGAAACAATAATGATAGTTTTAGAAATAACTTATAAAATACAAAAAAATAATTTTTTTTTCCAGTAATAAAAAATAAAATAAAATGTTTTGGAAATTATCTTTCATCACTGTAAGGTCTGTTCTCTTGTATATACAGTGACATTTTCTTCTGTATATTCCCCCAGTGTCTTATTTAAAAAAAAAAACTTTATCTTCAAATAAGCTTTAGGCCATGGAAAAGTCATGTATAGAATATAGGTGATTCTCATATGTTCAATGCCCTCTCCCTCTTCCCCTCTCCCCTATTGATAATATTTGATATTCATATGGTACTTTTGTTACAGTTGATGTACAAATATTCAAGCATTGCTACTAACCATGGTCAATGATTTACATTATGATTTACATTTTGGACTGTACAGTTTTATAAATTTTAACAAAATTTAAACTGGTCTGTATCCATTATTGCAAGATTATGCAGAACAATTTCAATGCCCCCAAAATGCTCTATGTTCCATCTATTCTATTCTTCTCTCCCTCTCCCCTTGGGACCTATGATAACCACTAAGTTTCACTTTTTGAAGAATAAAATTCATAGTTACTTGCAATAACATTGAGGGCTTGACATATTGGTCTGTTTTCTTCTATTAGGCACTGCCTATGTTCTTGAGAGACTCTTGTCCTTTGTGATGGTTAGGCGAATGTGTCTACTTGGCCAGGTAATTGTGTCCAGGAGTTAGGCCCAGCAAGCACTGGGCTAATTGTAGTACAAGAGCATTTATGGACTTCGATCACCAGTGAGTTTACTGCATGGATGGCTGATTACATCTGCATCAATTAGGGAGATTGCATCAGCAATCGGTGATGCTTTTATCCAATCAGTTGAATGGCTTAAAAGTGGAAGAGATTTCAACATTCAGAGAGAATTTCCCAGCTCATCTTTGGACAGCCAACTTATCCCAGAAACTCATCAAGGACCTTTCATCAGACTTTCATCAGAGCCCCTGGCTTGCAGCCTAACTGTGGAACCTGGACTTGTGCATCCCCACGGTCACATGAGAGACTCTTACAAAATCTCATATTATTGACAGATATAGCCTGTTGATTCTGTTTCCCAAGAGAACCCTGACTAATACAGCTTGGTACTGGGAGTGGTTCTTGAGGAACAGAGTCTTAAACATGGAATGGGTAGTGGAAGAAGGTAGTGATAAATATGAGCTTTGACCATGTGACCAGTTACAGGAACGAGGACTGTAATAGTCATGAACCCTTCTTCCTTGTTTCGTTATGAGTATGAGTGTACAAGTACACAAAACTAATTTCTTGTTTTTTTCCCCAACCTTTTCCCCTATCATATGAAAAATTGTATTAATTTTACATCATAATATTTAAGGATGTCAAGTTTAAGAGTGATTACCTAAGGATTTGCACCCTATTCTGTGGGGAATTAATGTGGTTCCGGTTGTACACAGGGGAGTTGAACATTGTTAGGCAGAAATATATATGTATGCTTGTCTGTTATTGTTTTTACTTAGAGACTAAGTATGGTTTAGGATAATGTGTATGGTTGCTGAGTTGATAAGGGTTGGACTGTGATGGTTAGGCTAATGTGTCAACTCAGCCAGGTAATTGTGTCCAGGTGTTTGGTCCAGCAAGCACTGGGCTAATTGTAATACAAGAACATTTATGGACTTCGATCACCAGTGAGTTTACTGCATGGATCGTTGATTACATCTGCATCAATCAGGGAGATTGCATCAGCAGTGGGTGATGCTTTTATCCAATCAGTTGAATGCCTTAAAAGGGGAAGTGATTTCAACATTCAGAGAGAATTTCCCAGCTCATCTTTGGACAGCCAACTTCTCCCAGAAATTCATCAAGGACCTCTTATCGGACTTTCATTGGAGCCCCTGGCTTGCAGCCTTCCTGCAGAACCTGGACTTGTGCATCCCCACAGTTCTGTGAGAGACTCTTATAAAATCTCATATTATTGACAGACATCTCCTGTTGATTCTGTTTCCCAAGAGAACCCTGACTAATACACCCTTCTGTTTGAGAACATAGCAGGACTTCCCAGGCTGGGAGTTCAATATGTTCCGGTTTATTGTGTGGGTCTCCACACACTGATATAACACACTATGGCAAGATGAACACTTACATATTCCATAGAAGCCTGCCCCCAGTGTACTTTGTCCTATATTCCCCCCCGACACACACACACATCCAATACCCTACACCAGTAATAATCCCCTGCTATATTTGCTAAAAAAATATTCCCAATGTTGTAGTTTTAACAACAGACTGGCAAATCCCCAGAGCTCACCTGTTCCTTCCTCTGAACCCCCGCTCAGTTCCATGATTAGTCCAACCCAACCCCGCCACCCTACCCCACTCATAGACCAGCACTGCCAATCCCAGTAGCATCCCTGCACAACTTTCATGCCCATCTACTGCACAACTACACCCTTCCACTTTATCATAGATTTTGCCCATGTGGGCATTGGTTCACAACCCTCTACTCCCTTTCTGTCTCCTGTAAACCCATCTTCCAGACTCTAGCTCTGTGAGTCTGCTCAATTTGTTCAATTCTTATCAGTGAGGTGATGTAATATTTATCCTTCAGTGCCTGGATTACTTCACCTAACACAAGGTCTTCGAGATTCATCCATGTCACTGCTTTCAATTCTTCTGGATATAAACCTAGGAGTGGGATTGTTGGATTGTATGGCAAAACTATATTTAGCTTTGAGGAACTGTCAAACTGTCTTCCACAATGGCTGTACCATTCTACATTCCCACCAGCAGTGGATAAGTGTTCCCTTTCCTCCACATCCTCTCCAACACTTTTAGTGCTCTGTTTTTTTAATAGCTGCCCTTCTAATGGGTGTAAGATTATATCTCATTGTAGTTTTGAAATGAATTTCCCTAATGGCTAGTGATGTTGAACATCTTTTCATGTGCTTTTTAGCCATTTATATTTGTGTGTAAAATTGTTTGTGTGTAAAATTGTTTTCAACAATTCACTTTCAGCCTTCTTGTGTTTTTGGGTCAAAGGTGAGTTTCTTGTAGACAGCATATAGATGGGTCATGTTTCCATACCCATTCTACCAATCTGTGTTTCTTAACTAGAGAGTTTAATCCATTAACAGTCAAGGTTATTACTGTCAAGGAATTACTTACATTAGCCATATTTTCTTTAGGTTTATGTATGTCATATGATTTTTTTATTTCTTTGGTTTCCTTTTAGTTCTTCCTACCAATACTCTTCCTTCCTATTCTCCCCTCCAATCCTCTCTCTCCTTTTTTTTCCTTTCACTTGCAGAACTCCCTTAGTACTTCTTGAAGGGTAGGGTTTTTGTTGACAAACTCTCTTAATTTCTGTTTATCTGTGAATATTTTGGTCTCTCCTTCATTTTTGAATGCCATCTTTGCCAGATAGAGAATTCTTGGTTGGAAGTTTTTTTTTTTCTTTTAGCACCTTAACTCTGTCATACCACTGCCTTTTTGCCTCCATGGTTTCAGATGAGAAATCAGCACTTAACCTTATCGAGCTTCCCTTGTATGTGATGGATCTCTTTTCTCTTGCTGCTTTCAGTATTCTTTCTTTGTTTTGAGCATTAGACAATTTGACAAGTAAATATCTTGTGGTAGGCCTGTTAGGATTTATACTGTTTGGGGTGTGTTGCACTTCCTGGACATGTATGTCTATGTCCCTCAAAAGATTTGGGAAATTTTCAGCCATTATATCCTCCAACACTCCTTCTGTCCCCTTTCCCTGCTCTTCTCCCTATGTGATGTATATGTGTATATTTGTGTGTTTCATGTTGTCATTCAAAAGCCTAAGTCCCTGTTGGATTTTTTTCTATCTTTTTATCTATCTGTTCTACTATCTGTCTGATCAGATGGACTGTCTTTGACATCACTAATTCTTTCCTCTGCTGTTCAAATCTACTGTTTATGTGGTTCCAATGTGGTTTTTGATTTCTTGCATTGTGCCGTTCATCCCCATCATATCTGTTTTTTTTTTTTTATGGATGTTTACAATTTCTTCAGTATGTTCTCCCAGTGTCTTCTTAATATTCTTTATCTCTTCCTTCATTTCATTAAGTTGATTCATGATATTTGTTTGGACATCCTCAATTAGTTGTTCCACGTTCTGTATCTCCTCCTGTTTTTCAGTTTGTTCACTGGACTGGGTCATGTCTTCCTGTTTCTTAGTATGGCTTGTAATTTTTTGTTGGTATCTATGCATCTATTTATCTTGATTGGCTTATCTGATTGGTTAGCTTCTCTTTCTACTTTAGGGTTTTATTTTGTTGTTTTTTTTGTGTGTGGTAATGTTCCTTTTTGACACTTGGTTTCTCTCATTCTATATCCTTGAAGTTGTCTGTGTTCCCTTGAAAAAAAATATTAGGACCAGAAAAAAGGAGAGATAAGAAGAGATAAAGAATAATAGTAATAATAATTTCTAAAAGTTAGAAGAGGAACTGTACAAGAGCTAGGAAAATAAATAAATAATATGAGTAAAAAAAAATTTTTAAGTGCAAAAGAGTAAGAATAAAAAAGGTGGAATAGAAAAAATGAAACAAGGAACAAAATAGAGAAAAAATTAGAATGAATTAAAAGGCGAGTATGATAAGAAGAGAGGAAAAG